>JAOSBK010000205.1:37230585-37259403 GCA_027568895.1 Erythroxylum shatona | reverse complement strand
TTGTTGGACCCCGCTTATGGAGCCCAACATTCGAGGTCATAAAATGTGAGTAAACACATTTCTTCAACTTTAGGATAGATTTTAGGAAGCCTCAAATTGGAATTACAATTTGACTTCTCCAAAACATTTGTTCCCCTTTGTCTTAAGTTTCTAATGACACCAAAATCATTCAATTTGGTTCAAAAATCTGAAAGTTAGGGCCCAAATGTTTTCAGAATATTCTTAAACTGAAACAGTACACTATACCCAACTTCCATCCAGAAATTGAAAGTCTTAAGGACTTAATTATAATTGGATTCCTTCAGATCTTTTGTACTCTATGTCTCTAGTTTATTTAGAAACAAGAATCATCTCATTTGGACGTCGGATAATACAGTTATGGCTAAAAGAATCAAATATGGTTTTATCCTCAAGCATATTGAACCTATTTTGGGGCAATTGACATAAATTTCACTAGAGATATCGGATTAAGGTCGTCTTAGGATGGTTTAGAAGAGGACGTCTAGATATACAACTTTCATGAAGAATATAAGAGAGATTTTGTCATCTAGAGGGTAAAAATTAAGTCAGAAAAAGGTCAGACAAAAGGCCAGATGAAAGGCTTCAGTCTAAGACCTATTTTGGGAAAATTGGCATAACTTTCTCTAAAGATGTCAGATTAAGGTAATATTTGAACAGTTTCGAAGACGACTTCTATATATATAACTTTTGTGAAGACACTAAAGAGAGATTTTGTCATCTAGAGGGTCAAAATAGAGTCAGACGAAGGTCAAATGAAAGGCTTCAGTCTAAGGTTGAACCAGATGATTGGCTTCAGTCTAAGACATATTTTGGAAAAATTCACATAACGTTCTCTAGAGAAGTTGGATTAAGGTAATCTTTGGACAGTTTTGAAGAGTAATTCTAGATTTACAACTTTAATGAAGACACTAGAGAGAGATTTTGTCATCTATAGGTTCAAAATTGAGTCAGACAAAGGTCAGACGAAAGGCCAGACAAAAGGCGTCGGTCTCAGACTAAGTCAGACGAAGGGATTCAGTCTAAGACCTATTTTGAAAAAATTGACATAACTTTCACTAGAGATATCGGATTAAGGTTGTCTTTGGACAATTTTGAAGAGGACTTCTAGATCTACAACTTTCATTAAGAACCAAAGAGAGATTTTGTCATCTAGAGGGTCAAAATTGAGCCAGAATAAGGTCAGACGAAAGGCTTTAGTCTAAGATTGAACCAGATGATAGGCTTCAGCATAAGACTTAACTAGATGATAGGATTCAGTCTACGAATCAACCAGACGATGGGGTTTCTACAGGATCTTCCTCACATCACCTAAAGTTCTAGAACACTAACCACACTCTCCAAAATGTCTCCAACCTATAATGTCCATAACTCTTAACTCCAATATCCGAAATTTACATACTTTATACCATTGGAAAGCTAAAAGGATGAACTACAACTTACTAAAAGTCAACTTTGTCTAATTCAGCCTAAATTAATACAAATTTTTTTTCAGAAGTAAGAATAAAATTTCTACACCTATGAGAGACTTGAAATATGAAATGTACCACTACAAAATAAATTAGCACATACACATTGGAAACTTTGGAAACTTGTCAATCCATTTCTAAATCAAATAAAGTTCATACATAACTTTAATTACATATCAATATTATAATCAAAGGCTTAACACAAAATACAAAATACATTGGATGCTCAATGTTTGATATGCTTATAAAGCTATCTATAAGTCTAGTCACTAACTTAGTTATAAAAATTTCTAACTATCTTGGAGTTTGTCCCGATGCCTTATAAGGATTGCTAACCTTCTTGTTCTGCACCTGAGGAGTGGAAAAATATTGGGTTGAGCTATATGGCTTAGTGGCTAATATATTAATAGTCATTGGCAATTGACCACAATTTCAGTATATATATATATTCGGTAATTCCAACATTAATCAATTTAGCTTAAAACTTATAACACATAGCATTCAAATGCATCATACTTGACAATTTAAAGATGCAATGCATAAACAAATGGCTTGAGGGTTTCATGGAAACAGAATGGAGAAATCAAAGTTTACCCTATGAACAAAATGAGTCCAATTTCGGAGATCATATGCCACAAGCGGGCAGTCGAGAAAAGGCTCTTGTCAACGTGCACGTGACGAGCAGAATGGTTTGACTCTTACCCAAACAAAAGCACATATTTGTTTTCTCATATACTTATACTTTCATGTTTTTTCTTCTTTCATTTAATACAAAATGTCATGACCTCTTTCGAGGTACAACATAGTCATATTTCATCATACATTTTCAACATTTACATACAAGTCAATTTCAAACAAATCAATTTCAATCAATCCAACATACACACATAGGCAAGAATTTGCTCAATTACACTATAACCATAAATATGTTACCCACCTAATTAGCTTACAAAAATTCAAGTCAAGCTTGTCTTCCCCCTTGCTCTTGGGTAGGATTCTCTTAGTTTCCTAAAACAACCAAGGTTCCATTCAAAACAACATTCCAATAAAATTCATAAACTTCAAAAATCACAAAAATTGCCATAAACACAAATTAAACTCAAACCTAACCTACCCATAGTCCATCTAGGTTAGAAAACTCAAGAGCTAGTTTAGAAACCCTAAAATTAATTGGGCTCCTCTTAATTCATCTTCTTTTAATACAAACCTTTCATTCTCTACACAAACTCCTTTCTCTCTCTAGCTCCTTCATCCTCAACAAAAACCATTTCTTTAATAAAGCAAGAAGAAAAGATTGTTAACTTACTTTAACAAGCTTGATTTTATGGTTAACTTACCTTAACAAGCTTGATTTCTCTTTTTTTCTTCTTTCACTGAAACCTCTCTTCTTCTCTCTTATTTTCATTTCTTTTCTTTCTCTCCCTCAAATCACGTTTTTCCCTTCTTAAAAGAACAAGACAACATGTCTTCTTCCATTTCTACCCTTAATGAGTGTGCAAAGTCTATTTTGCCCTTCCTTATAAGCCTTAGGTCTTTTATGCTTAAGTGATCTCCCAAAAATGCCCTTGAACATTCTTATTACATTAACACTTTAATTCCACTTACTCATTCAATAAATCCTAATAACTTTGACATAATTAAATAACTATAAAATAATTAATCTATCAAAACCTCAAAAATTATTTTAAATCATGCTTACCTTAAAGAAAAAATTTTTGGGGTCCAACAATTATAATATTGGATTCAAATACTATAACATTTTTATAGCTTGTGTCCTTATCTAGTTTTGTTTTCTGAATTATATAGAGAACTTGTGGGTCATGAGATCCTTCTAAAAATCTTTCATGTTACTCTAGTTACTAACGTCATTGTCAAGTAAAACTCAATTCCCATTCTTCATAAGCAAAACTTGATTAATAACTTCTTGTCAAAATAGAAACAACAATGGTGCTTGAAAGAATCATATACTATGTCAGATATGCAAGTAAAGGAACCATATTGCTATTATTTGTTATTATAGCTATTAATCTCAACCTTTTCCTCCCTATAATCTATAAGCATACATAAGTAAATTTAAACCTCAATCATATCCTTTGCCTCAATATGTCTCACCACAACATTCTTTTGTAAATTCTCCAGTACGTTGGTATTTGAATACATAGGCTAATTATCATGCTACTCAACATTGCAAGTGAGTATCATGATAATGACGATCTACATGTTGGTAATAGGATAGGGTTTACCTACATCCCATACGAGTATTATTTCTTACCCTTAACTTATGGTAAATTCAATTCAATAATGTCTTTCATATTTCACATTTAAATAAAAACCTTTTATCAATTCAAAAATTTCTTTTAATAACTAATGTTTCTTTGAATTTCAGTCAACCTATTTTTTTATAATCCATATTTACTCTGTTAAGTATCGAGTGAAAGTGGATTATTTGTTCTTTATTAATCTAATCTCAAACAAGCTAATTTGGCCGAGTGTACCTTTTTGCATATTTGACATGCTTGACTTAGGCATCCACAACTAGGAACTACTTTTATAATAGTTAAAATTTTAATTTGCCTATTCTAGGTTTTATTATTCTCCTTTTTCTTCATTTTTCTTAGGAAAACATAGACAACTCCTTTTTCTTTTGTTATTAACAAGAGTCAAGTACCATTCCAAATTATACATTCAGATGTTTAGGTTCTAACTTCTTTCATGTCAAGATTAATGATAGGTTTATATTTACATATTATTTGAGGTTAAATTATTTGTAATTTTTAACATCTCTATATTGAAGTCATTGTAAAGTTAACTTGAGGAGCAACAACTTTTTAGAAGGCATCAGAGATCAACTTAAGTTCAAAGATGTTGAAAAGTGGATAATTAAGTAATAAGACATCTATATAGGTCCATGTTAAGCCTTTGCTAGGCGTATGTTGAAGAACACTTGGGGATATTTGAAGATCAATAAGCAATATAAAGAAACACAACACCAGCACGGGATTGTGTCTTACTCTTTTTTCATAACACACTTACATGTCCATGTTCAACTACCTGGGAAGCTTTGGTAATCATTATAAGACATAGTATTAACATAATTTCGCCAAATTTAGGACTCTATTATATAAACTTAGTTGTATATAATCTTATTAGGGGTCGTTAGAGGATCTTTTGGAGGTGGGAGATAGCTAGTGACAGACTTTGGGCAATTACTTTCCATTAGTTCATAGTTTATGGTTTCTTAATATAAAACAGGGGGGTATGAATTAAAATTAGAGAAGGAAACTTGTGATAACTCTTCTTCCATCTCTTTCTTCCTTTAATGTGAATATTATTTTATTTTGATTCTATTTTCATTATATAGTTTATGTAAGATACTTCAATTATCAATGTATGATTTATTATTATTATATTGAACTTATTCTCTTTAACCTTAATCTTGGATGTTGGAAGATGTGTGATAGTCACCTTGTGTTTTAGTGGAACCTAGACTAATGTGGTAACTAAATAGATTACCTAAGCTTAATGAGTTTGATTAGGTTGAATTGTACATCAAAAGGTGGAACATACCTAATTGAATATACATGTGTGTCTCTCTCAAGTGTATAGATATCTTAAGTTAATTATTATTTCAACAATAATAATCAATCTTGTATGATAATTGAATTATCTTTTTTTAGTTTATTAAATTAATTATCTTTCATAAAATCTTGTTTTCTTTAGTTTCAATGTTTGGCTAGGATTAATAAGTTTAGCATTTATAGTCCTTATGGGATTGATACTTTAGAATAATGTAGTTTCAATAACTTGTTACATTAAATTCTATACACTTACAGATATATTTGATTAAGTTTTTGATGTTATTGTCAAGGAATATTTAGTTACAAATTAGTCAATTTTAAAATTATTATTTTGCTTTCTCACAATTTAATTTGACATTTTGCTTTCTCAGTGCCTAACTCTAGCTAAAAGATATTTAAATGTATGATAGGAGGTAATCCAACATTCTAACTTTATTTTTGTTTTATTTTAGACTTTTAGTTTTAGATTTCTACTAATTTTTTTGTTTAATTTCTTTTATAGAATCTTTTGTTATATTATCTTGCACCAATTATGTATATAACTTAAGGGAGATTTATCTATCTAATTTGTCTCTCATACTTGCTTTTATTATCTTATTTGTTTGACATTAAGGACAATGCCATGTTTAAGTGTGTATGTATACGGGGGTGAATCTAAAATTTTTCCTTACGTGTGTTTGTGTGTTTAATATGTTTTAGGTTTAGATCTTTTATCTTCCTTTTTTTTTACAATGTTTTTAGGAACTCAACAGTTACTTTAGGTTGAGAACATAAATGTATACCTAATTCTAAGTTTGATTATTAAAATTAGATTAATAATACAATTAAGTGGTTGCTATGCAATCTTGACTTTGTGAATGCTAGGAAACCAAATTTAATAAGTAAATATGCTTTGATTTAGTTTGAGTATCTTATGAGAAATTGAGACTCTATCGAATTTTTTTTCCTTTTGAACGAATACCTTATTTGATTTTGAATTCTAGAACTTAAATTTCATCTTTTTGAGATTACATGTGAGATATGTATAAGCATTAAAATTATAAAGGAACTTAGGATTGAGTTTGAGACAAATTGAGTACTTCTTATATATTAATCCATTAGTGAGCCCTTTTAAGCCTTATATGAAAATTTATCCTTTTTCTTAGTACCTTATAGAACTTGAGTTGAAAAGAAATACAAGTAATTGCATCCTAATTTAGGATTAGTAGAGCTTTTGTTTGTGAATTGATATAGTTGTAAGGGATGGTATCTAAAGAAATAAGTTTGAGAGAGATGTTGAAATATATAAATTAACAATGTAAAAATGGAAAATTAATGCCAAATCAAATAAATAAAGAGAAAAGAAAATATAAAAACTATTTGGCATGGCTTTTATGTGATTGAAAAGGATGAAGAGAAAAAGGTATTGCAAAGATATGATGAGCTATTAAATTAATGTATAGATATTTCTCTTGATTTAATTATTCTTACTCTATTAGTTATGAATATTTTGTTTCTTTTATCCCCCTGGTTAACCTCCTTATCCCTTTGGCCCCATTACACCTCTGTTCAAATACTTTTGTTTTTTCCTTGTATATATCTATTAAAGTAGTGGAGATAGATGATTTTCAAGCACATGGTAAGTTCAATTTCATAAAATACTATAAGTGTAACTCACCCAAATTTTAAACACTTATGTGAATAAGTTGTTCCTTTTCAAGAAATATCAAGTTGAATTATTTGAGCTTAATGAAGGTCGTAGAAAAGTATTTGCTTTATATTAATTGTTTAATTTTTGCAATTTAATTAAGACTTGAATGTGTTTATCTTATGTTACTAATTATAAAGCGAACTAATGTTTGTAAGTTAATATTTATGGATATCATTTAAATAAAACCTTAGGATACTATAACTCATTCGCTAGGGACACCTAGGGGTTTTGAAGACTTATAACATATGCTAAATGTCTCTATACACTTAAAAGGTGAAAAAGTTAGAAGATTTTAGTCAACTAAGGTTTAATGTCAATTGCTTGAGGACAAACAATGTCTTAAGCATAAACGATTTTGATAGATCTATAATTACATATTATTTATTGTTAAATTAGTTGTAATTTAGCAACTTTATAGTACGTTTCATATAAATTCTATTATGTTTTTCTATTTTTAGTTTATTGTCTTCTAGGTAATGATTCGAAAGAAAAAAACTTAAATTTGATTGAATTTTCTTCATATTAATCCAATTGAAAGGTGGTAATTACCTAATTGAATGTACTTGTGTGCATCAAGAGAGGGTGTATATATTTAGGTTAATTTTTATTTCAACCATAATAGTCAATCTTTTATGATAATTGAATTATCTTGTTTTTGTTATTTTTGTAATTTAATTATCTTTCATAGAATCTTGTTTTATTTTGTTTCATAGTTTAACTAGGATTAAGAAGTTTAGTAGCTACAATCCTCATTGGATTGATACTCTAGAGTACTCTAGTTTTAATAACTTGCTATAACTAATTCTATGCACTTGTAGATAGATTCCATCAACTAGACCATCATTATGTCTTATTATTTATTAATGATTTTACTAGGTATACCTTGGTGTTTCTCATTAAAAATAAACATGATGTTTGTCTTTGTTTTCTCTCATTTCAATCTAATGTTAAATGTTAATTTTGTACTCAAATCAAAGCCTTTCATTCTGATTGGGGTGGAGAATATCAAAAAAATAAATAACACTAGAATAATTCACTTATAGTATGTCTATATACTCATGAACATAATGGTATGATAGAAAGAAAAATCAAGCATTTTGTTGACATTACTCTCACTTTAATTGCTCATGTTCATGTTCCATTAAGATATTGGAATTATGTTTTTCAAAAGAGTGTAATGTTAATGAATACTTTGCCCTCTTTAATCATAAATAAAAAATCACCATATTTTCATTTAAAGTATTTGGAATTAAACCATTTAGCTATGTTATTAACCCTTTTTTTTGGCCTTATAACACTAATAAATTTTAATTTGGAACTAAAAATTATATTTAACTTGGAAACATACCTTCTTATTTAGCTTTCTTCTATCTTGATATTACCACTATTAGTTTTTACAATGCATGTCCCATTAGGTTCAATGAAATAGAGATTTTGTTTTCAGAGACCATCCAATCATAAGTGGCACAAAAGGAAAACTCAATCCTTTAGCTTAATTTGTTAGGGTATGTAAAACTATAATTTAGCTCCTATATTAACTTCATGTATGACATCATTATATTCTCCATTATATGCTTCTTTATCTCATCTTCTCAATTTTGATTTGCATACTTTAATTTCAAACAAAAATATTGCCAAGTCTTCCTTCTCTTTAACAACAATTAACAAAATCATGTATAGTTACCTATTTAACCTTTACCATCCAACCCTAACATGAGACTTACTTAGTATTTTACCTTACTTAATATAACCAATACAATCAATAACTATAATATCGTACTCACTTTATAAAATTTAGACCATCCATAATGAAGAAAATTCCAGGCAAACTCAATTTATTTTATCTTGAATGGAAAATTCTATGAACAAAGAGTTTAATTCCTTGCTATCTAATAAAACATAGAAATTGGTTCTTAGACCTCAAGCTACAAACATCTTTGGCAATAAGTGGATCTTTAAAATTAAAAGGAGAGATAATGGTATGATTGAATAATATTAGGCTCAGTTTTTGGAAAAGGGTTATAATAAAGAAAGTGGTATGGATTATGATGAAGCTTTTAGTCCACAAACCCATCACTGTTCAGCATTTTTATCAATGGACAACATTTGTGATTGGTAAATTTACCAACTTGACATATCTAATGCTTTCTCATATGGTTTTATAGATAAAGATGTTTTTATAGAGCAGCCAAATGGTTTTGGTAGTTTGTACATCATAACTATGATTATAAATTATAAAAATCAATGTTTAGTCTTAAGAAGGCACCTAGAGCGTGTTGTTAATGCCTCAGTGAATTTCCTATTCAACTCGAATTTTATAGTTCTAAGGCTGACACCTCTTTATTCATTTGACATTCTAGCACCTTTAAATTATTAACCCTCATTTGTATAGAAGATATTCTTTCTATAGGTTCTTCTCCATCAATAATTCAATGGTTTCTTTAACAAATTCAATCTCCTTTTCTAGTCAGAGATCCTGATAGCATTCAATATTTTCTTGGGTCACAAGTTATTTTTAGATCTTATAGTCTTTCTCTCACATAATATAATTACATATCTGATTTAATTTCTCAAGCATGCTTGGATATTTATGAACTATGTTTTACTCTGATGGCATTTGGACTACCATTGAAAAAATCTTTAGTGTTTCATTTAATAATGGTGTTTTATGTAGAAACATTGTTAGCGACCTATAATATGTGACAATGACAAGACCCATCTTTTTATTTTAGTAAATAAATTATATTAATTCATGAATTTTCTAACTTATGAATATTGAAAAATGTTTAAGACACTACTATGCTATGTTAAACATACAAAGAAATATGGTCTTTTCTTTGCCAATTCTTCATCATCAACCTTACAGTGCTTCTATGATTATGATTGGGGCATATTTCCATGCGACAAGTGATCTATAAGTGGTTATATAGTTTATATTGGTTCTATCCTCATCTAATGGGATGTAAAGAAATAGCTAGCTATTTCCATATCATAGATCGAGAGTGAGTATAAAGCAATTGCTAATGCAATAGATAAGGCATTATGATTTTGTTTCTTACTTGGTGATATATGTTTTCTTTCTTTTGAATTGGTCATCTTGTGGTGTGACAACATTGGAGCTCTATATTTATATAATAATATGTTTTTTCATGCTAGAAATAAGCATATTACAAGTGACATTCTTTTATAGTGTAGTTAAATTATTTGATATATTAACCAAAAATTTTGTTCGAATATTGTATAAATAACATCTAGAGAAGCTTTGTCTTTAAGAAGTTGAATGGTCAAATTGAGAGGGATGATAAGGATAATCATTGTCACTATATCAGTTTTATAACTACATCTTATTGTTTGTATTACCAAACATACTTATCTTATTTTTTGTATTTTTTTATTTGTTAAGGATAATACTCATCACAATCTTACTTTGATATTGTGATCATAATTATCCTTAACAATATTTATCTTTTTTATTATAGGCTGTATATAAATGGCCTTTATACTCTTTGTAGCAATGAAAAGAATATCATATTATACTAGTCAAAAAATGATACTTTAACATATAGTTTTGTATTAGGATAAGGTACCAACTCCTTCAATTTGTACTGATCAGCAACTGAAATATTGATCAAATATTAGTATGAATTGTATTTTGAAATTTTCCAAGACTAAGTTAATGAAAACATAAAATTTCTCCTAAAACCAAACCTAATTGTTGACTTTCACTCTCGTAAGCCTTTCCTCTCTATTTTCTAAAATTTATTTTCTCTCCTCCATTCATTATAATACTCACCATCAGCTACTCTCCATTTTCCTTTGCTCCAAACTAGTAAGCATTAATAGTTGTCTTTTTACTTTAATCTTTCTCTGCGTTATCTCTTTATTGTAACTCTTTATCCTCTATGCGATCGCCTCTTTGTTTGTTGTCTTATCTTCACCATCTCCTTTCTCAATTGCTTTTCTCTGTTAAGTTTCCTCATGAGTTGTTTGTTGTCTCCTCCTTGGACCTCCAATTTGCTAGTCACCACTACCAATCACCACTGCTAGTCGCTGCTGATAATTACTGCCATCAACTTCTTTCATTACTCATCAACAAATTTAGCTTGAGTTGTAAAGCTAGGTTAATGATCTATAAATTGCTACCAAATTTCTGCTATAATTATAAATATACTTCTAACTATGCTAAATGTCTAATGTTAAATTAAAGAAATCCATTTCCCTAAGAAAAAAGTTTAATAAACCAAATTTATTTTATTGCATTAACATCTATTTACCTTACAAAATCACATAACTTGAAGTCTATAGTGAATGCATGTTTGAAAATGATTGTTAGTGATTAGTATTGTAAATTATGTACACATAAAGTTAGATTCTTTTACATGATTAGATGGATTTGTTTAAATGGTTTAATTATAGTGAGTGAAGAATGAAACATGTCATAGTTTTTAGAACTTAAAATATCATTAATTTTTGATTGCTTATGCATCGAATCATTAATTAGGAGTATTAGAGTTTGTTTGGATGAACTTGAATTCTATAAAGTTTGGATCTAGCTTATAAGTCTCTAGTTATATCATTTGGAAGAAGAAAGTTAGACTAGACTTATTGAAAGGCATCTATATTCCTATAATTGGTAGCTTACTCATTCAATTAATCTGATTGATATAACTGAACATAAACATTACTAAGTTTAGGCTTGCACGTGACTTGAAGTGAATTGGTACATTAATAAACATTAAATTATAGTACAATTTTTGTAGAAAATCTTGCTTATATATCTTCTATTCAAGGAAAAATGACACTAGGATGTATACATCTATTATTTCTAAAAATCAAATACTAGAATATAAAATTGGGAGCTTGCATGAAGGAATTTGTTTCAAGGTCATGTTTATCTAAATTGTTTTATGTCTTGAATGTGAAAAATTTTGACATTAGTCTAAACAATGTAGATTGACTTTTATTTGTTAATTAATTGCCTTTTTATATTGTTAATTATTTATTTTACTACATAGCACATAATGGAGAAAGTTTTTAGTGTTCATGATAACTTAACCTCTTTAAGAAGATTTAATGATCTAGTTTAAGCTTATATGAGATTGGTTCTTAGTAATGAAGAACTATCCTTTTTTTTTATTGTAACAAACATTTAAAAGATAGGAAATAACTAGGTTAAAGAAATATTTAGATGGGATTAAAGGTGATGCATATCCTTGCAAGAAAGTTAGTTATGATATGAAAAAGAAGATGAAAAAATTATTATGAGAATGTGAAAGAAAAAGGTAAAAACTAAACTACAAAAGTGGTAGTGGAAATTATTTTTGTATTGGCTAGAATGATAGTTTCATTATTGAAGGTGATATTCCTACGTAGCAAGAATGTGTTACTTTTATGATGTTATAGACAAGACGAAGGAAGCAATAAAAGCCTATAAAAAATAGGTCTTCTTTGTACACATTTTATCTTGAAGTCATCAACAAAAGATAGAAAGACAACTTTACTCTCGGTTATTTGTTGCTGGAGCACTTTTGAATCCAAATGTTTATTTTAGACTAGGTTTTACAAAGAAAGTTGAAGTTAATAGAGGAATGCTATTAACTATCACAATTGTTTCACCTGAGATGAAGCAAGGTCTTCTTAGCTCACTAATGTAGGTATAAAAGGATGTGTGTAGTGATTTTAGGATGCCCATCTCAATACGTCAAAGAGATAAATTTTTTATTTTTCTTTTCTTTTAATTTCACCTATATTTAATGTATATGTTAAATTTTATATATGCAATATAAATATAAAACTTTTAACTATAGGTGTTTTTGTTTTAGGTATCTCTTCTATGTTGCTATCTTCCTCAGCACGAACTCTTGTTGTTAAACTTATGGACTTATATTATTCTTATTATATGATATTTTGATATAATCAATTATAATATTTTAAGTACTTTGTATTATTCTTAGTTTTATATTTGTCTATGATTTCTCTCTTATATTAATTATGGTTATTGCTTATATGAGAAATATGTGAAAAGTAATATTATTAGGAATAAAGAGATAATTCTTATATCAATTTACATTATTATAATTTCGTGAGACAAGGATGAAGTAAAATTCAAAATTATATAGCATAATATATTGAAAGATTATTTTGTAATTTTATACAATTCATAGATTATTTTATAATTTTTAAAAATACCTAAAATAGTACTCTGGTATTATCCAGTACTAATACCATACCATACCAAAACTAAATTTGATTCTAGGTTTGATATGATATTCGCAACATTAATTTGTATAGTTAATTTATTCAATATAAGAATATACCATATTATATTCTATTTTTACACATATTATAATAACAAGTTAACTTTACAGATGTCAAATGTTATGCCTAATATTTGACATCTATAAAGTTATCTTGTTATTATAGGCTTGGTAAAAGTTTCCCTATTCAAATTGGCTTAACTCGAAGTCAACAATTCAAATCGAGTTGACTGAGTTTCGATCTAGGCTCAAGCTTTTTCTTTTTAATTTAGGCTTTGGGTCAGGTTGAGCTTAGGCAAGTTTTAAGTAAAATGATGTCTTTTTGAGTAAAAGGACTTCATTTTCAATTTTTAGAAATTAAAAATATATTTAATTGGGTAAAATTGAGCTTTGAGCCACCTAAGCCCAATCAAGCCTGAAACTTTGAGTCTAACCAATTGCTAAGTGTACCGAATATTGGTAAAAAATTTTATTAACATATTAATATAAATTGAGTGTTTTGATTATAGTTTCAACAATCACATTATTGTATAATTCATAATGAACATTTAAATTATAAGCTCCTTATATGTATGTAGTCTTGGTAAATGACTTGAAGGTTTGTCACAACAAAATTTTTTTCTAGACATCTTCTATGCCTTTAGGTAAGAGTCTTAACTACAAGATTCATTTTTGCTTGGAAGAGGTGAGTTTGTTTATTAGTTCATAATGATTTGAAAATTTGACCTAACAATGACTATCTATTTTAGGTGTCTGATGTATCTAGCTCCAATATTAACACAAATTTAGATGCATAAGTATTTAACCATTTTAAAATTGAATAATTTCATAATGTATTTACACATTTGAAAAAACATGTTATTTCATATTATTGAAGAAATGTATATTGCATTTATAATATCTTTTGTTATGTTATGTTTATATGAAGCTAAAATGTCCATGTAGCTTCCATTTTTAATTTTTAGAGATAGAATCATATCAAATAGAAATACATATTTAGATATCATATTTCTCAAAAGGACATTGGGCTTATATACAACCTTCCTTCTTACACTAGAACTTTATTATCAATTTGTAATTGTGTAATTTCTAATTGCTTCCTCAAACTGCTTATCATCCTTCAACTTCATGCCAATTTCAAATTGAAAATCCTTCATACTAATGGTTGGATTAAACATAATTGTTATTCCACCTGCATGTGGAATAATCATTCTTTATTAACATACATATTATGATGTGTATTAGTGTCATAATCATTTCCCATATTTGAATCATATTCTATATCATCTATTTTAGGATTCTTATAACCATGCTCGTAATAGACATTAAAATTATGGTAGTTCAATTCTTGCATACAATTAAGCGTTAACAACATGTCTTTATGATCATGTAACTTAATATTTTAAACATCTCATCAAATCTTCATAATATTTGTCAAGTGTGGAGGCCATTTGACATCTTTTTCCCTGTGACACCCCTTATAATACTAGTATGCTAAGTTTATGAACACCTATATACTCCTTATTTATGATCTTTCCCCTAACATATTTTTGGTTAACATTTATTTCCAACACTCAACTATAATAAAATTAAAAATTTATTAACATCTATATTACAAAAAATTAGAGTATTAATTTCTAATATAATTAAAATAAGCTACTTAGCCTTCTTTTTAATCAGTATAACAAAAAGATATGCAGTTATCAAAACACTATTTCAAAGATACCTTAAAAATCTTTGATGTGTAAATATCACCAATTAATAAATGTAACATCATATATAAAAAGAAATTTAGTATGCAATACATAAAATGACATATCTAGGCATTTTCAATTTGTTGTTTGCAGAAAAAACTTGCTTTTAAAGGGGTGGCTTTTGATTTTATTTTGTGGAGGAATGGAATTTGCTAAATATTGAAATAAGGAGCATATAATAGAAAGGATATGTAATATTAGATGACTACACCATAACTGTTAAGTTTCTTCATTATCACCTAGGCTAAGTTTTCTCTTACATGACAACAACTCTCACCAAATTTCCCCTATTGAAAATGCTGAAGAAGAAGCTACTATCAGGTTTAAGGTAATGCAGTATGATGTTATTAAAAGAACTTAGTTGTATGATGTTATTGAAAGAACTTAGTTTTCATGATGACAACATTTGCATATTATTTTAGAAAATCAAACGGATTCCCAAAAGTCTTCCCTATAGTTAAATTGCTAAAGTACAGTCTCTACTTTTCACTTATAATAATCTTTAATAATTTGCCTTAAATATGTATGAACATAATATACTCGAAACTATTTCAAATCCACCATTAAACATCTCTCAACCCCTCTCTCGTCTTCAACCAATGTATACACAATTTTTAAATGAGTCTTTTGCTTTAATCTAGTAACTCAATCATAAACTTTGAGGAATCAAATTAGTAAACTAAATATCCAAGCTAGCTTTTACCAATAGTACAGGTCCCCTAATATCTCTATTAACATCCTTTGATAAATAAGTAGAAAAAACTATATAAATAATCCAAAGTTTGATGAAATGAGCAAATTTAAAGCCAATAGCCATTTTTAGTGTGAAAATATAAGACATTATTGAAGGGGAAACTCAATTGTGTAACATCTTTGCTCAATAATACCTAAGGTTCGGACAACAATGGTGCTCATATGGTGTTTGTATAGTGGTGAGCATCATGCGAGGCTGGCTATAGTGCAGTGGTGGTATCGTGTTGACTAAGGTATAGTTATGGCTATACTAACTTAAGGATATGTTGGCCATCATTGATTAGGTTACAAACGATAGAGGTATAAGCTTCTCTACTAGGCTCGGTTGGAGAAAAATGTAACCTATTTTTTAAAACTTTTATTATGATTATTTGATGTAGATGTTAGTAGTCGTGTGTCTATCATCTGTTTAGAATCATTACCTTTTGAGTTAATATTAGACTAATATAGCTACACATTAGAAAGTTCTGGTATTTTAACTATAGTTCTATCTAAAATTACAAAATTGAAAAAAAAGAATCTTTTATAATTTACCCTTTGATTGATAAAATGTTGCTTGCCCAAAGGGGGAAATAATTTGTAATATCAATATTTACTTGATCTATTTAAGCACTTGTTTGCATTATTTATTCTGTTTGAAAGGGAATTTATAATGTGAATATTAAGTTTTATTTGATCTCTTATGAAATGTAACTTATTTATTAATCTAATGAGTCAAGTAATAGTGAACAATTAAAAATTTTCAATTAAGATCTTTGTTGAGATTTGTTGAGAAATTAACAGTAAAAGAGATTAAAGAAAGAAGAAGAACACAACATTTAACGAGGTTTGAAAACGGTGTGATTCCTACGTCCTTAGGAGTGAAGTGGCTACTTTTTGTATTATTCAACATGTACAAAATAAGGTACAATAGTTTTTTGTATAAAACCTTAAAACTATTGTACAGTTACAACAGGACACATCACCATGTTGCCACATCATCCAAACATCCGTATGATGTCATACAGATAGCTCTTAAAATCGTCAATCCTAAACCGTTGTGTTTACACTCTGCTTTGCTCCAGCACCTGCCTTTGTACCAGTATATAAGTCACATACACAATAGTCTCCACCTTGGTGAGTATATGCCTCCTATAAAGATGAATACACCTCTGAGTCTTCTCTCACACAAAATAACTTGGGCACTCCAATCATGTTTAACATCTAGAAATGTTGTTCAAGTTCAAGCAATGCTTGAACTTATCAACTGTAATCGGTTTCATCAATATGTCAGTAGCATTCTCCAAAGTATGAACCTTCTGCAGCAATATCTGAATAGATACTATCAACTCCCTCATATTATGAAACCTTACATCTATATGCTTTGTTTGTGAATGATAAACCTGATTCTTGGCTAAATGGATGGAACTCTAACTAGCATAGTATATCTGAACTCCACCTTGTTCAGTACGCAGTTCCTTCACCAAACTAGTAAGCCATAAGGCTTCTTTAGCTCGCTCAGCTAATACCATAGACTCTGCCTCAGTTGTCAATAAACCCATGATAAACTGTACTATAGACTTCTAACAGATAGGCCCTCTTGCAAGCGTAAACACATATCTTGTAGTAGACCTTCTATTATCCAAGTCACCTGCATAGTCTAAATCTACATATCCCACAACTGACAGATCACTGCGCTCACTTCCAAACACATTGCCATAATCAACAGTACCTCTCAAATACTTGAAAATCTACTTGATTGCTTCCTAATTTTGTCTGCCAGGTTTCACCATGAACTTGCTAACTGACTCACAGCTTATGGCAAATTTGGTTATATGCAAATCATTATATACATCAAGCATCTTATGACACTTGCATAAGGAACTGTCGACATGTCATCCATCTCACTATGTATTTTAGGACATTGCTCTTGAGACAATCTAAAGTGATTCACTAATGGAGTACTCACAGGCTTGCAACTGTTCATCCCGAATCTATCCAACACCTTCTCAACATAACTATGTTGAGACAACCACAGCTTTCTACAGTCTCTATCCCTGTAAATCTCCATTCCAATAATCTTCTTAATTGGACTAAGTTCTTCATATCAAACTCTTACCCCAATAAAGCCTTCAAGTCCATCACAACATGAATATCCTTTGCAGCAATTAACATATCATCCATATACAGTAGCAAAAAAATAAACGAATTACTACCAAGGCTTTTGACATACACATAGCAATCATGCTTACATCGCCTGTATCCAAGCTTGATCATGTATAAGTCAAATCACTTATACCATTGTTGTGGAGACTGTTTCAACCCATATAGTGATTTCTTTATCTACAAACAAAATGTTCCTGTCTAGGTCGCTAAAACCATCTGGTTGTATCATGTAGATTTCTTCCTTTAGATCACTGTGAAGAAACGTTGTCTTCACATCCATCTGTACTAAAAGCATATCCCAATTGGGTATTAGTACCAACACTGCCCTGATAGATGTGTGTCTAGCCACTAGAGAAAATATCTCTTCATATTATATTCCTTTCAACTGTGAGTACCTCTTTGTTACCAACTAAGCCTTGAATCTCTCCCCCTCTTTTTGTGATACCACAGGTGTCTTCTTGTACACCCACTTACACCCTATAGCTCTCTTCCCTTTAGTAAGCTCAACCAACTCCTAAGTTTGGTTCTTATGAAGTGACACCATCTCCTCTGCCATAGCACCCATCCAACCATTTTTCTCTTGACTATTCATAACCTTCTTAAAGGAAACTGGGTCTCCATCACTAATGGTGAATACATATGAAACCAGATCTTCAAAGCCATACCTCACAGGGGGTCTGATGGTGTGTTTGGGTCGACCACTGGCTGTAGTCTGCTGCTGCCCTATAGGTGTACTGGAACCATCAACCCTCGTATTAGAACTCTCAACCATATCACCATCTGATATGTTTTGTTCTAACTCTACCTTCACTAGCCTTGAATTAATATTACTTTCTCCTATTTTTGGACCATTCATGAGTCTTTTATACCATGGACTTCTCATCAAACACATCTTTGCTAATTACCACCTTTCTGGCCTCTGGATCTTAGAACTTATACCCTTTTATTCCTTTTATATAACCCAAGAAAATACAATTTTTTGACTTCAAGTCAAGTTTCTCTCATCACTGGGAACATACATATATATAGGACAAAAGAAAATTTTCAAACTAGAATAATCAACAATGTTTCTTGTCCATACCTCTTATGTAGTTTTCCTATCTAGTGAAACCTGTGGTGTCTATTGATGAGAAATATGCCATACTCACAACCTTCGCCCAGAAGTCTTTGGGAAGCCCTGCATTCAGCCTCAAACACCTAGCTCTTTCTATGATGGATATATTCATCCTTTTTGAAACCCCATTTTGCTGTGGTGTCTTTCCCATTATAAAGTGCCTCTGAATGCCATGTTCCTCACAAAACTTCTGAAACTGTGAATCTGTGTTCTTTGTACCATTGTCTGACCTCAAGTACCGTTGTCTTTCTCTACCTGAGCTTTCCACCATTTGAACTTAGCAAAGACTTTTGACTTTTGCTTTATGAAGTATACCCAAACCTTCCTAGAAAAATCGTCAATAAACGTGACAAAAAAGCGAGATCCACCCAATAATACTTCTTTGGTAGGTCCTAATACATTAGAATGTATATAATATAATATACCTTCAATCTTGTGCTTACCAATCTTAAAACTCACTTTAGACTGCTTTCCAAGCATGCAAAACTTGCAAAAGTCTAACTTGTAGCTATTGACTCCCTGCAATAAACCCCAGTTATGCAATTATGTCATCCCACGCTTGCTGAGATGACCCAACCTCATATGCCAAAATGTACTGTTGTCTTCTGACTCCACAACGTTAACTCCACCTACAATTATGTTCCTATCAGCTTGTAGATGTTTCCAGTAGTCTTCATCCCCTTTGGTCGGGTCGGCTATGCTGGGTCCGGACCCAATCATCACCCTCTCGTGGGCCGATCGGTCCATTCTTCAAAGGTCAGTCTCACACCTAATAGCTATGTCAAGCCCAAGCCCGATCCACGCTCTCCTCAGCCCATCTGCATGTGAGAGACTCCCATGCAAACACAAAGATCTACATACGTGAAGACCTAAACCTAATATCCATCCTATATATAAGGTAATGTTCTACCTTGATGGAGGTACGCAATCATAACCTAGCTTTCTCTGCATTCAGCTGCCTCACCTTCACCAAAAGACTGACTTGATCGTCGGAGGGGCTAATCGGGACACAACCCCCGACGAGCCTTCTTTGTTTTGCAGGGATCTCAACGTCGAAGTTACTACAAAAGGCAGTCCATCCATGGATCCAAACGGTAACGTTCCGTTCCGTCAAAATCCGGCAGAACCAATATCCATCTATATGATGAACAATTTTAAAGCTCTTGCGACTTGTACTTGTTCCAAGTTCCCGCTGAATAGTTTAGTATGTCACCTGTTTAAATAACCGAAAGAACATATCATTTCCCTTCAGATGAATGCATAGGATTAAAAGGACTCCCTTCAGTTTACAGTAGCAAAGGTTTCAGCCCCTTAGCTCCAATATCCAAACGTGGAAGGTCTGCTTTGGGTCCTTTTAAAACAGCCGAACTGTGAACTGTAGAACCGTCATAAATTAGTTATACTAAAATTATCCAGAATTTATTAATTAAAATAATATGATTAATCCGAAATTAATTTTCTTTATTAGATCAAATTGAGACCATAAATAATCATTATATGATACTTTATTAATTTATTGAATATCAATTTATAGAAATTTTCCTGTAATTTTTTATCAGATTTTCATTCTTAGACGGTGGAAGATTACTTGTAGAACCATAACTTCAAAGCCATAATCTAGTATCACAAGTCAGGTTTGATGATAAAATTATCTCTCGTCTATTAAAATTCACATTTTATTGTGAAAAACTTATGCATTGATATGATTTTTTTATATATTAAAAAATTCAATGTATACTATAGAAAATATACCTAATTTATGAAGTAGATCCCCAGGGCATATCCAAGGAATGGGTTCTCGGCCTCTAGGAACTGGAGGAGAATTTGTTTGCTAAACAAAATTACAAGTTAAAGGAGTCAAAATAGAGAACATAGTTATCTCCTTGGGCCTTGTCCAAGTTTAAATACGTATAAAGCGCATATGAGTTGGTAAAGGGTTCTCCTGGCTTAAGTGAGGTCGCGGGTTTGAACCTCCCTTATGTATGTAGTCGTTTAAAACTTGGAGTTAGAACTTGACCTCCCGTAAAGGATCTAACTGGTTTGAGCGGGGATTAGTTTGGATGTAGATGGCTTAAAGGCGTCTTTCTATAGTTAGGACCCACCTAGATCACCTCGTAAGAAAAAAAAAACGTACAAAGGCTCTACATTCTGTCTAGGATATAAAAACTTCCTTGTTTACTTCCATCTCAACTTGGTGTCACTTTCCTTTTCAGTTCATGGCCATGTCAAGACATACTTCCCAGTGCAGAACTTGTACAAGGGAACCAAGTCAAAGAGTTGAGTTTCCAAGAAAAGTTTGGAGGCCTTGAAGGTCATTTTTCTTGTTCTAAGTTAACCAGAAATAGTTAAGGAACTAAATCACATGGGTAGAACAGTGGACCGACCAGGTTTCAAACACAAGCATCAATTACATCCAATTGCTAACTCTTGAGAGACTTAATATAACTGTACTGTACTGCTAGACCTGAAAGAGTTTCCACTCAAAGCTAAAACATTCTGATATAACTTGTAAAGTTAATCAATTTGTATCAGGTTTTACATTTACTTGGTTCAACCATGAGTATTCTGAATCTTAAAGGCCATTACAAAAAATGATTGCCTGCAATTTCCTTTTCAGCCGAAAGTCTGTTGCAGCTTCTGATCATACCATAACCGGTGGGTATGTATACATAACCCCTTTTTATGACCAGAAAACCTTTGAGAAACCTATTGAAAGAAGTAAGTACACATGCATGTAAGTATTTGTCGGTACAATTGTATGTACACAACTGACAAGCATAATTTAGAGCCATGGGTACAGGAAACACAATGAAATGACTTAAAGCCTGATTGGCTGCTCCAGTTTCAGCATTCGAATATACCATTGTTTAACTTTTAAATAGAGCCTAACAGTCTTTAAAGCCATGCTATAGTAGAGCTTTATCGGGACATGAACCAAAAACATTTAGCTAGCTCCCGATTAATCCACCAACTTACACATAAAATCTCAAATCAAAACAAGCCTAAAAAGTGAACCAAGGATTGGACCTACAGTCTGGGAAATCACTAGTGTAAGTAAGGAACAAGTTATTTCATAAATGTGTGCATCTTTCAGAATGCAGAACAAGATCCATAATCCGCATAGTCAACAAGTTTTGGACGGCATAAAAGGACCCTCTAGTTATGGCTTTTTATCCAAGAACATATGCATAAAGGACCAAAGAAGAATCTGAAGCTTTTGCTCAGACTTCGACCCAACTTCTAAGTATGCTAGTCTAAATCATAAATATACATAAACAAGTTTTTTTTTATATAACATGGAATTCATAGTCTTTATTTTTGAATTCTTATTAGATAAAACTACTGAATATATGTTATAGTTTACAAATTATATAACCTAGGTAAATTATTTAAAATTAAGAGTAACTAATTTTAATAAGTTTCAATGTATAATTACTTTTGATTATTAATCCTGTTTTTAGGTGAATTTGCTTGGAATATGCATAAACAGGTGTTTTGAGATGTCTTTTCTGAGATACGTCTCTTGGTAGAGTCAAAGAATTGCAGCCATATTTCCAATATGTGTGGGACAGTGGAATTCTGACTCCAATTATACCCTCCACCTCTACACGTTCTTTCCACTACAAGAAAAGAAAATCCTCTTGATTATCATTTGTCGCTAAGCCGATGATTTCCCACAAGACCTGAACGTCGATGAATCACATGACCTGAAACCGAAGAAGCTTAAAGCAATAGAAAAGCTGTGTTACAAATAATGGACCTTGTTAATTACCCATTTTAGATAACAAGAAATCATTGTTATTGTTAACGAAGATATAAAATCAATTAAGTTGGTCTCACACAACAACTTAAGCTATTGTGATGAAAATATCACTTAACATGGTATTAGAGTCTTTGTGATCAGGTGGTCATGAATTCAAATACTGTCACTCAGCTTAAGCTATTGTGATGAAAAGATCACTTAACATGGTATTAGAGTCTTTGTGATCAGGTGGTCATGAATTCAAATACTGTCACTCATCTATTATCCAGCACAAGGTAGACTGAATTTGTACAAATTTCAAGCCCAAAATACTTTCACTTAAGAGAGTGTGTTAATAAATATATAAAAAAAATTAAGTTGATCTCATAAAATAACTTAAGCTATTGATACGATGCTTAATCATTAAGAAAATCATTTGACGAAATTAGAAAAAAAAAAAAAACCTCAAGAAGGGGTAGATGAAATGCTTTGACTTCAAGTACTTTGTGATCCCTCTTAATTTTCTGCTGGGGAAAAATTTAATTACAGCAGAGGAAAGTGCATGGGAATGCAATTAGGATTGCGTTCGGCTACCCTGGAGTCCAAGTAATGAAGCATCTAATTCTGAACGTGGTGAAAAAAAGATTCTTTAAGCTAGCATGAGATGAGCCGGACAAATTTGACATATATGAATTGAGGTTTTCCTTATTATTGAGTTGAATAATAAAATGATGTTTAGGAAGAAAAACAAAAAAGTTGGAGCGTTGACAGGATGGATGTCCATTGGCTGTCACCATTTTCGGAGATAATTTGAAAGAAGATACACGGACAGGAGAATCTTACCTCTTTGTTTTGACGATGAATTAAGTAGGTAGGGCCAATTTGGATAAACCTTAATCTCAAAACTTTCCAGGACGTAAATGATTAAACAAGTGTTAGAATTTGGAGAACAACTAAGCCCAGGTAGTAGGCAAGTCTGAATTACGAAGCAGCCCATCGTCTATAGGCTCATAATCAAGAATAGTCTTTGGGCCTGCGTTTTCGATTTGAATAATGTCTGTCAAAGTAAGTTTGTAAACTGGAGTTCTATAATGTCAACTGCAAAATCAAATCACAAGAATATCTATGCATACGGTTGAAAGAACGTGAAATGCAATAATCAAAAGTAGAGTTGTTTGAGAGCGTGATGAAGACGAAAATTGATTAGTACAAGAAGATAGGATCCCAGAGTGAAGATGACTGACTCAAACATATTGTGGAGATTTCTCCAGTCAAATTATATATATATATATATATAAACAATGGTTGTGATGACAAAAGAGGGTGTAATTGTAAAAATGTAAGTGATTTAGAATGGTATCTAAGTGGGTCCGTTCTGAATTCAAAAAAAAAAGAAAAAAAGTGGGTCCGTTCTCCACTGCATTTAGGTGTAAAGGAAGGGTCATATTCATTCATATGAGTGCAGAGCCAGCTGTCTAGAACTCTTCATCACATCACATGATTCTCCCATTTCTTCCCCTCTCTCTCTCTCTCTCTCTCTCTCTGACAGAGTAGAGACACTGGAACACTCAATTACACAACCATTTAACATCTAAATGAATTTAAGATCATCTTAACACTAGTATGGATTAATCTGAAGTGAACATTTAGTGGTTGATTGACAAATGTCATTGGTGCTCTAGTTTATTAGCATTTAGCAAACACAATATTAAAACAAATAAGCGGGTGAGTACGAGAGAAATTTTCACATGTAATGGGCTGCATGGTCCACGCGACACTGGCATACTCGTAGTCGTAGGGCATCTTTTCTCCACTAAAGTTGGTTTGACTGGATAGGATAGGATAGGACGACGGTACCCAACCCAACCATTAAATCTTTATTCAACATCTTTTTGCCTTTAACCTAAGATCCTATGACCCATCTTTTTTCTTTTGTTTCCATGTGCTCTATTCAATTATTATCCTTTTTTGTGCAATTGCCCCGTGACAAATAAAAAACAACAATGTATGCAAACCTTTTTATTGAATTAGAAACATGCTAATTAATTAACTTCAACTCCAAATTACGACCTTAAACTGTCTTCCTTTTCTTTTTCTTTATCATATTCCGCTTAAAACCAAAATGAAAATGATCACATATATATTTCAAATGTGCAGCCAAAACCCATAAATGTCAATGTCCAATAAAAAATTATTAATTTAAAAAACAAAACGAAACGACGCGCTTAATGCGCAGGCAGAGCACAACCACGACGTGAAAAACCGAGACGCGATCTGTCTCTATCGAAATCCAACAAATATCCTTGTTGCATCAGGTTCCCTATAACTGAAAACCCAGTTCCTGGCTCGACAGGTTGAACCGCCAAGCACTTGACCCGCTCGCTTGTCTGTATAAACAAATTCCTCTGCGGCGGCGACAACACCGCACCGCCGACGAGCTCCAAACGCATCCTAGGCAAACTAGGATTCGGAATCCCTGACACGTTCACACAAAGATCGAAACCCGGAGTTGGCTCAACTGGACTCGGCAACTTCAGTCGCCGTTTAAACGCTGTGAGAATCTCACGGTACGCTGGCTCCTTTATGAAGGTTAACGTCGTTCCTGAGTCGATCACCGTGCCACCGTTACCCATCTCATCGATTGTCCAGACGGAAGGGTCGATACGTAATTTCACGCCGTTAACGAACACGGACGTGATCCCAATGTAGTAGAATGTAGGCGAGAGCGGGTTGGCAAGTATCGGCGTGAAGCTCATTTCCTTTGCTTGGGGTAACAAGTCGTTCTGGGAACCACCGATTATGAGAAAACTCGTCGGAGGTGGAGAGAGGGTGTAGTCCATGAGACAGTAAGAGAACTTGTTGCCAAAGCGACGACTGAGTTGAGAAGAAATAGATATGGGTCCACGACCCAGACCCATTACACCTTGAGCCCCATTGAAGCTCGGACCCGTAACGCTCGGACCCGACTCGTGAAACCCGCACCCAAATGCGAGATTCTTCAGCTTGGTCTCTTTCCCAGAGCTGGTGTTCAACGTCGTGGTCTCTCTGGAAAAGAACCCGCTCGTGACTGACCCATCGGAGTAGGAGTGCTCGTAACGACAGGGACTGTGCAAGCGAGTCTTGTTACAGGGGTTAGGGTCGGGGTGCGGGACGAGTCGGCAGATGTTGTTGAAGCAGTGGGTTGGTGAGAATGAGGAGGAATGGCGAGCAAGGAAGGAAGATGACGGAGGGTGGTCAGAGCAGTTTTTGCAGGCGGAGCACTTGACCCAGATAAGGTCGCTGCCAGTGTCAGCCACTAAGAGTAATGGCTGGGGTGGTGAACCCAGGCGGAGAGAGACGAAGTACTGACCGGAGCCGGAGGATGCGCCGGAGATTATGGGGGATTTGACGGAGGCGCGGTAGTGGCGGTGGTGATGATGCAGGCGGTAATGGTCGGAGGAGAGGACTTGGAATGGGGTAGGAATTGGGGTTCTGTGGAGCAATGGGAGTTTTAGAGTCTCCTGAGTACAGTTGCAGATATCTGTGAATGTTAAAGAGAGTAAAATGAGGAGAAGAGAGAATGGCATGATTGTTGTGTTAGAGAGAGAACTTGGGACGGGGAAACACAGAGGAGGTTTTGGAGATATGTTGTGTCTATGTTGTGTCTATGGGCAGACAAACGAAGAAAGTAGTGGACAAGTGAACTAAAGACTAATAATAACTACAACATAAAAGTGGTGGCTGGGGGATATATATATATAGATAACTTTCATCGGTCAGTTCACTAATTAAAATGATTTGCATATGTTTTGATCAGTTATTCTCTTAGTAGCAATATTATGAATTGAATCATTAGTGGATTTACTTTTATTATGATATCGTATATTGGCATCGATCAATATTAGATACTGATTTGGATAAATTTTTTAAAATTATAATATAGTCATTGAATTTTTTGTAGTATATAAAATAGACCTTCAACATATTATACTATCTAATTTATAAGTAGATTAATTAATAAAAAATCTTAAACTTTACACAATTTTGTAATTATAGTTTGAAATTTAAAAAGTAATAATCTAATATTTGAAATTTTAATTTTCTTAAATATAGCTTGACGTTGTTGTCTATATTAACGATGGTAAATATATGATGCTATGTACAATGCTAAATCCACATTAGATTTTAATAAAATAAGATAAAATTTAATTAAACAACAAAAAGCTTAACATATAAAATTAAGCAACAAAAGCTTTACCTACCCTCTGTCCTTTTCTATTACTCACCTAAAACTCTAAGTTAATTGATCTTTATCTTATTAACGGTGATTTTGATGGTATAGTTAAAGTCCTTCTTTTCCACGTACTCAGTTCAATCACAATTCTAATTTTCTTTCGCTTGAAAATTCTTCATTTTTTTCCCTCTTACTTTCTCTTTCTAAAATGTTCTTAACCTATGGTGATAGTGAGGGTGAGGGTAAGGGTAGAGTCGGTGGATCCGAGAAGTGAAGTAGGGTTTCAAAGGAGAGTTCAACTTTTTAGGAAATTGGAGAGGGAATGCTACCATGTGGGTACTTAACAAGGAAAACCATTAGGGTGTTTAATGTATGATTTATCTCATTCTATAAGGAGGTATGGTTATGTTTGTCAAGGTAGGCTTTTGCTAGCTAGTGATATTTAGTTTAATAAGAGAAGAAGAATAAGAGAAAGATGAGGCTTTTTGTTGCTATTGACTATAAATTGGAGAGTGAGAGGGTATATAAAGGGAAGAACAACAAGGAAGCCATTGAAAAAGGAGGAGATTTCTTAGGAGGCTCCATAGGTGGTGTGAAGAAGCATCCTTTAACAATAATCGAAGGTTTCTTACATTTCATTAAACATATTTGACTTGGCTTGCATGTGAGCTTCACTAACAGAGACATTAACGTTAGCCTATACTTGAGGAAAATTGAAAGTTTGGATATTTAATTGTCACTTTTTAAAGTTTAGGCTATAATTGAAAATTTGAAAAAAGTATAAGATTTCTTTTTATAATTAACCCTTTATAATTTTACATCAATCATGTCTTTAAAACTTATAATAGTGGAATTTTGAAATAACAATAATCTATTTATTTTTTATTAATATTACTTTCACATATTTCACATATAAAATAATTATAATTAATATAAAATATCATTTAATTATCATGTAAATATAAAATCAAAGATAACACAAAGTACTTAAAATGTTACAATTTAATCATATAATAAATAATAATTATATCAAAACATTAAATAAAAAGAATAATAAAGATCCATAATGCTCTAAGTATTACAATTTACAACAAGAGCTCGCGTTGAGGAATAACCAACTAAAAGTTAAACTCAAAACAAAAACATTTATAGTAACATTTATATTTTACATATAGAATTTAACATACACATCAAATATAAGTGAAATTAAAAGAAGAGAAGAAATGAAGGCTTGAAATTTTATTTAATCGAATATCCACTTAAATCGTATTGACCTTAATTCTCAATTAGTACAAAATCATTATCTTTGAGTGTAACATTATCATCACCATCATTCAAATTCATTGCACTAAATAACATGTTAGTACCTTCTTATCTAAAATTATCTTCCAAGTCACTCTCATCTATCAAGCTCAGTTTCACTTAAACCAATTTGTTAAAAGATCGATATGGTCAAGCAAATTGGATTTACATAACTACTTATTGCATAAGAGTCATAATAGACAAATAAAATTAAATTATTAAGAAATTACAGAAAAAAAAATATTCAACTTAACAATGATAATAACATACCTTTTCTGAAACTTTAAGTTGTCTCTTTAACGAATAGCAATAGGCATCCTAAATTCACCAGAAGAATCCTTATAAACCTTCATTTGTGAGCTTAGGAGATCTCACACGAGTAACAATTGTTGTAATAGTTAATAGCATTCACCTATTAACTTTAACTTTTTTTTGTAAAATTTGGTCCAAAATAGACACTAGGATTAAAAATTTTTCCATTTACAAACAACAAGGAATAAAGTTGCTTTCTCTTCTCTCATTGATCATTATAAGATAAAATGTGTACAAAGAAGTCTTATTTTTTTAAATTACCCTTGATTGCTTCATTCACCCTCTCCATGAAATTATAAAATGAAGAATTTTTTTTAGAAGGAAGTGTTATTAAATTTCTTCAATTGCATGATTAGAATAAGGTCTTGATTTTTTGAAAGGAATTAAGCATGAATTAAATGAATTTTGAGGCATTGATAGATTATTTATGTTATTTTTGTGGAATTAATTAGCATGTTAATGGGAGTTAAT
>JAOSBK010000205.1:37186016-37196287 GCA_027568895.1 Erythroxylum shatona | reverse complement strand
TCAAATCATTCAGGGTTGGGTCCTCAATTCACCTTTTAATGAAAATAAAATTTACATTCACTTGGAAATACCATTCAAATGAAATGAAATTTTATAAACACATGAAAACAAAAGTTTGTTTATAATCACCCCTCCTTACAATATATTTCGTTATCAAAATTTAACCAAGCATGCAATAACATGCTCAAAGTAAACGGGGATACAATGCACGCATTTTGTACTTGGGCTCCCATATAGCTTATTCTACTGCATGATTCCTCCATAGCACTTTAACTACAAGAATAATCTTATTACGCAAAATCTGGTCTCTGTGGTCAAGAATTTGCAACGGTTCTTCTTCAAAAGTGAAATCTTCCTTTAAATTCATTGGTTGCTTTGTGATTACATGAGATAGATTAGTTAGATATTTATAAAGCATAGAAACATGAAAGACATTGTGAATCCTCGCAAGTTTGTTTAGTAACTTCAATCGACACACAACTGATTCAATCCTTTCCGTAACTCCATACGATTCCATGTAATGTGGACTTAATTTACCGAGTTTACCAAATCTCATTATGCCTTTCCAAGGTGATATCTTAAGAAATACCTTATCTCTAATTTCAAATGCAAGACCTCTATGACAATTATCTGCATAACTTTTCTATCTATCTTTAACTATCTTTAATATATCCTGAATAATCTGAACTTTATCTGTTGTCACCTATACAAGTTTTGGACCTATTAGTTTCCTTTAACTGCCTCATCCTAACATATTGGAGTTCTGTATTTTCTTCCATAAAGCACCTCATAAGTGGCCATGCCAATGCTGACCTGATAACTATTATTGTAGGCAAACTCTATTAGTAGTAAGTGTGTGTCCCAACTCCCCTTGAACTCCATGACACAAGATCTAAGCATATCTTCAAGTTCTGAATAGTTCTCTCTGACTTGCCATCCATCTTAGGGTAAAAGGTAGTGCTAAACTTCAAGTGTACACCTCAGGCTTTTTGTAAGCTGGGCAAAAATCTTGATGTAAACCTAAGGTTACGATCTGAGACAATAGAAATTGATGTACCATAGAGTCTCACTATCTCATCCATACACAGTTGGGCTAACTTGTTGACTTAAGTAATTTGATTCCTCCCTACCTTCAACTTGAGTTTTGGGTAGCAAAGTGGTATCAGAGCTTAAGTATGGGCCTGAGGCTTAACCCTACATCATGTGTTTGAATCCCAACACCAACTGCAAATGGAACCATAGTGAAACCGTTATCACGCATACGGGAAAGCGTCGCAAACCAGCAGATGCATGGTAGACTTAAGTAATTTGATTCCTTCCTACTTTTAACTCGAGTTTTGGGTAGCAAAGTTCATTCTTAATTGGAAGGAAATATACGGACTTTGTTAACCTGTCCACTATCATGTTAATTGACTATTTTTAGTGCCAATAGAGAATTATATACTAACAAACTTAAAATCACTTAATACTAAAATACAAAGAGGAAAACATTTCTAATGACATAATAATCTTTCTTTATTTTACCATAAATCTCTTTAACTAACTATTCCTTTAAAATTGCTGCAAAATTCCAAATTTTAAGTTATTTGTAATAGTGATAACATTTTCCTAACAAGTTTATTCGAAACTAGTCTGAACATTCAATCAAATTTGGTTTTATCCCAGAAAGCATAACTAATAAATAAGTTACCTGTTCGAAGTAAGCATTGTACGTGGATAATTTGGAAACTATATATGTTTATTGAAATATTATTAATTTACCCTTCTGACACGATCCTTTTTGGAAACAAATTGTCTGTCAATGCATGCGCTTGGATAAATTAACCGGTTATAGCTAGGGTTGATTATGGATCCATTATATAAATAGACAAATAAAAGGAATAACTTCAGTCGTAAGACACACACATATATTTATATATATGTATATGTTGAAATTGCTTGTAAAGATACAGTCAAAATAAGAGCAAAGCAAGTTGCAGAAGCAATACAATGCTTAACTCTCGTTGACGACCTATTTATTGTTTTACTACAACGTAGTATGGGTAGTTAATGCCTGCTTTATTCATATGGGCTAAAGGGTCAATGGCATGCACATGTATGCCAATCAACGAGCCAAAACTAGTCTAGCGGGCAATAAGACAGAACATAAGAAGGAAACGTACAGGACATATATATATGTCGGATCGATGAATCAGATTCAAAGGCATGCATATCCTGCTGGGTAAGGGATAAGACAATTGCCCAGAACAGCCTTAACAGCAGCATCAACAGAAATTCCGAGCACGCCCAGGAGACCAGTTTTGGCACAAGTGCAAAGACAAGAAGGTACATCAACATTGACTAGAGCGTTAAGATAGGCGCAGCAACCACTGGCAAGTGCGTTAGGATAACCAGGGACTGTCAGAGGTGCACATTGAATGAAGGCTGAGAGATCAACAAGAGCGCATGCAGCATCTGTCGACATGGCCAAGCTACTGATGAGAAGGAATGAGAGGAGGAGGGCAGTTGACTTGGTTAGAGATCCTGACGCCATTTAGTGATAGCTCTGTTAGCAACTAGATTTGTTTTGGTAAAGGTGATAACCAGGAACAAGCTGTTTAGTTGCTTGAGAGCGGTGATCGGAAATGGTAAGTGGCCAAGCGTTTTATAGGGGGAGATTGAGCAACCACTTGGACCTTAATATTTCTTTAATTCAAGTAAGCACGTTAACATGCACACAATTTCAACGCAATCTAAATTATTTAAAAGGATTTTCTGCTGCATACATTTCCCTCTCTCGCTTGAAAACGGGGATTGTCTACTTCGTGCGACGGTTTTTTTCAATAAAGGATAGCGCATTCGATATCCCCATCTCATTTGACAATCGTTTGGTCTTTATCTTACATGCACCAGCCTGGTATGGTGTTAAATATCTTTCGTTTTACCATTAATGATTTTATGTTCGCTGACTTTGAATTAAGTTAAATGATGATAAGGAAGATCTCGTCGAGTCCCTTAAATTTCAACTTTACCGGAGTAGTCATAACTAATAAAGGCAGGCAACGCAACAAGTGCGGTGATCTAATGTGTTATTAACACCAATTGGCTTAAATAAGAAACCAAAAAATAATTAACAAAATGACCTTTACCAAAATATGGTCAATTAAATACGCTTATGTCTTCAACAGTTAACAACATTGACTTCCTTAATGAAAATACTAGAATTTATATATATTACACGTCTACATAAGTATAATTATATATGAGCTTTAGTTGATACAATTCTATGTAACATACTTATTACTAAATCATAAATTTAATTCTAATAATTTTGTAATTCTTCATAATTTCAAATTTACCAATAATGTATTTTCAGATAAGATTGTCCACTAGAACACAGTGTGAGATACAGTTTGTCTCCCAAGTTTTATATCTTGTAGTTTTCTTTTAAAACATGGACGTGGACTCTAATATGCTTATATCTTAAGTTGTGTATCTTTATGCTTTTCCATGTTTATGGACATACCGTGTCTTTCTATGAAAATACCTCTGCTATGCCAAGGCACCTATGTCTAACCTTTGTTTGCGCTTCTAATTTTCAAATTAGAACATGCTCTAACTCATGATTGTTTATTATACCGTGTTCACCAAATAAATCTATGAAATACTTGCATTCTTTTAGTAAACATTCCAAAATTGCACTCGTGCATATGATCTATACGTATCAATCTCCATCTTGGAGAATATACCATGTGCAATTAACATACTTCAAGAAATACCTTTATTATTGCACATCTGGTAAGTGTATAAAATCAACCAGAAATAACTAGCCTACTCATAATATTAATGTAGCACAGTAGAGTAAGGTCGTCTTCTCAGGAAATGGTGGTTTATCTTTTTTAAACAACTAAGTAACGAAAAATTAAAAGGGGTGGAAATCATGTTAAAACGTAATATTAAAAATAACAAAAATAAATTGATTTGAATTTGAATAAAAACAAACTTCTAATTAAAGGAATTTATTTTCATCTTGATTCATGCAACTGATTATTGATACAAAAGTAATTCAACATATTTATAAATAAATTGATTCTAGTTATTAAGAACATGTCTATAATAACCATTCTTTCCCTACCTTGTACAGTAATCACAAACAGATTGAATAATTAATCCCTAATCATAAAACAACCCAAGAGGCAACTCATAGGACTTAGCGTTTCGATAGCTTTAAAAAAGGCCCAATTCTAACCAACAAATTCAACAGATGATTTATTGTAATCAGATTAATTAATTTCACGACATAGATTAAACTTCTTAACGATGAAATAAAATTATGTCAATTGCTATTTATTAAAACCAACAAACAATTAAGAAATTAACGTTTTAATTAGTAGTACATTATTTTAGGATTATTAAATATATGCATCTATTCAATAAAACCCAAAACCATCACAACATAAGGAAATTTAGGAAATAATTAAATACCCATGCCCATTGAATTCAATAGAACTTATTCGATCTCACAATGGAGTTGGAATCAAGGCTTCAATATAATCCTCTAACAAGAATAAAAAATTAGTTACAAGTCATTGGGAAGAAAGTACACATGGTATTATTCAAAAGAAAAATTATTCTTAAGAAAAAAATTTAGTCAAGAATGTGTGTGAGTGGAGTTTGAAAACAAAAAGTGGAAAACAAAACCTCATGTACGTCCCTTCTCCAAAAGATGTCTCCAAAACCTAATCCAGCTGCCGCCTCTTGCTAAAAATCTACAGCCACTTACGCACTCCTCTCCAAAAAGACATGCCCTTTTTCCAAAATAGAAAACCCTCACTTACATTAAATTGTCTGCAGTCTTAAAATATCCCCCACTTCATTGCATTTTTGGACTATTCTTTTCTCCTACAATGCATTTCGCTTGTTTACTGGCGTCATTTTGTTCTTTTCTATCCACCTACTACATTGCGTTCCTCTACTCTGCGTTTCTCCATTAGCTATTGCATTTTTGCTCTTTTATTGTGTCATTTTTTTGACTGCTTCTTTTGGCTACTACTATTGTCTTCTGATCCTAGCTGCTACTATTTTTGTTCCTCCCATCATCTTCTTTTTGCCAATTTTCTCCAAAACAGCTTTACATCTCTTAAACTCCAAAAACAATGTAAAAACACCATAATAAGAACAATACCCATCTAATATGCTCCAAAAGTACCTTAAATTGACATGTAAATTAATAACTTATCAAACTCCCCCACACCTAAACAATGTTTGTTATCAATCATTCAAAAGACTTGAAAACAAAACCAAAATAAACAAATCTAAACAAATCCATTTATAACTCTTTCGAAAAATTTAGCCAACATGCATTATCTTACAGAACCAAGATCACAATCAAGCCATCAACATTTGATAGGATTCAACTCTGGAACAACCATCACAATTCCCAATGACCTTTCCAAACTCAAATACCACTAGACATATGAAGATTCACTCAATGTACTCAATTTATAGTACATTTCACTCATATTCGCCACAATAGAATGACATTACCATATACTTGCAAATATATCACATCGCAACCACTTATGAATTCTATGCAAAAATACAAAAAAGGTCTTTCATTTGGTTGTAACAAAGCTAAGGATATAGGTAGGATGAAAAGGTTATTTAGGCTATAGTTATCAAAGGTAATGTAGACTACATTGCTCAACTTCCACCCTCAAACTAAAAAAATGTCCTAGTAATGGCAACAATTGATTTTCAATTATCACAACTTGAGGAACATTTTCACAAAAGATAACGATTTGTGTAATATGCTATTTCAATAATATGCTATTAGTATGCTCTCTTTAAGGTATATTATTAAGGTTATAATGGAGATGTCAAGTCATTAAATTGTACTTATTTTGGACTTAATTATCGTTAATATGTTGAAATCATTATCCGAAATTAATGGAATTATCTTATAATTGTTTGTAGATGAATTTCAACACCTTCAAGTCAAAATTGAAGCAAAAAGATGCAAAAGAATGAAGAAAATCAGAAATTCTTAATTTGACAGCAATTCTGTGAATAAGCGTGGGCACGCCTAAGGATGGAATAAATCTACAAATAAAATTTCAGAAGTCAAATTCAAACTAAACACAATCTTTAAAGATTATCTTGCCATCTTTTAAGGGAGTTACCTATCGAAAATAGAAGAGTGCATAATCTGGAGAGAATCAAGAGAAGATAACGAAGAGATAAGCATCAAGAAGGAGAGTGGGTGATTGACGCATATATACATGAGGTTTTATACTAGGTTTTCGGAGTTTTTAGGGAGTTGCCACTTTCTTGCTTCTGTTTTTACAATTTTTGCACACTTTCAATTAGTTTTCTCATATTTTCCATTAAAGAACCAAGGATGGAGACATTAAGCTTTGTTATTACTTTTGTTTTCAATTCGATTATGAGTAGATAAATCTTTTGTCTTGGTTGAGGAGATCCATGTAATCTGTTATTATGGTGAGATGTTGCAAATAGATTTTATGTTGTTAATAAACATTGAATATCTTCAGATCTATTATTTTTAATTGAATTCATTGGTTTCTAGGTGTGCAACTAGAAATTCATTGGTTCAATCGCTAGATTAACGGAATATGACATTCAGTTTCGATAATCATAAGTAACAATTTGGATTAACTTCTCTATGATAGAGTCGAAAGTTTTAAGAAGATATTCACTTGATTGATTGCATGTCGTACATGTATTTCACTTACTCATTGGTTCTTGATTCATAATGTTATTATTCAATTACACCTACGATCGTATCCAGGTTATTGTTTAATAAGAATGCTAGGATACATGTTTCTAGTCATTACACTTAAGAGAAAACTCCCCCAATGAATGTTTGTTAATTATTGCAATTTAATATCAAGGATCCATAATAGCATGATAACATCGGTGAACCGAAACCAAGGTATTTTCTCATTGATTTTTTAGATTCAACTATTTCTTTAGATTTGTGATTTTTCTCATAATTTCCTTATATTACCGTGACCAAAACCCCCTGTCTACTTTCGTTATTTGTTCCGTTTGAATTCGTAATTTCATTATCGTAAAGATTCCTCGTGGAAACGATATCCGCTTACCGCTACTATATTAATTTGTTTTAACGAAAGTGATTTCTTTTTAATTTGGCTGTAGGCGACAACATCATCAAGAGATCACAGACAGACAGGAGATGGTTCTAGACTCGATCAGAAAGTTCTCAAATTTTTTTCAAAAACTCCAAGAATGCTACAGAATGAGTCCGAACAAGCTTTAAAAGCCCTAAAATGTGCTTCGAAGATTTAGGTGACACTTTTGAATAAAATTAAGATGATTTCAATGACATTCAATGATTTTCGGATTCAATTTGAAAATTCTCCCAAGCAACCAAAAAAGTTTACGAACAATTTCAAAATATGATGAAAAGCTCCGAAATTAGGATTGGAATCCATAGGAACTAAAACATGTCAAAATGAAAGTTGTTTGAAACCTATTCGAAATCTTTAAAAGCATCCAATCAAAAAGTGTTGACCCTAATTAGAGTACTTTATGGTCAATTTGATGATAAGACAATTGTGGAATAATTTTGGGATTTAATTCAGTTACTTGGTGAATTAAATGCATTAAAGGGCAATTGGTCTTTTTTGTACTCATTAATGGCAATTTGGTATTGTTTACATGATATTATTTGATTGATGGGTCATTAGAGATGACCAATGAGAAAATGGAATTTGTGCGATGAGTCATTAGTGATGACAAATAAGAAGGTGACATGTATAATCCATTAAATGAGTATAAAAAGCATGACTTAAGACATTTTGCTTCGTTTTGTGAGAGTGTTGTGAGAGTGGCATTAAAGAGCCCAAAAACTAAACGAAAATAAGAGAGAAGCAAGAGTGGGTTTTGGCCATCGACCAGAGAATGGAAGGAAGAGAGGGGGAAAAAAGAAAACATAAAAGAGAAGAAAGCTCTATAGTTGAGCCATGGAGAAGCGATCCAAGGCATTTTTCATGCTATTCCACCTTCAATCAAGCTTCTAACAAGATTTCATAGTTATCCAAGTGAAGAGGAAGAAGAAAATGGGTAGGTAAGCTTACTCAATTCCACCCTTTTGTTAAGACATCAAGGTTTGATTGCGTTAGAAGCAATTAGGAGAAGAAAACCACTCAGATCTAGTGTATGGAACCTTGGTCAAATGTGGTCAAAGGTGAGATTTATTGCCTAAAGTGTTTTGCTTTGTTATTTGACGATTTAACATTAATGAATGTCATTAGGAAGTTAGTTTATTAATGAAATAATGAAAGAAAAACCCTAGAAATTATTAGATGAGTTTTTGGCCACGGTTAGGGTTTTTAATGTATTATGATCCAAACTCCTATTTTGTTTTTTTATGATGTTTATAGTATTATTTTGATGTTAATGAAGTAAAGAAATGAAAAAGAATTGGTTTTAATTGAAATTTGGGTTAGGGTGCATAATTTGTAAAAAGTTGTTAATGAAATTTTATGGCTTACATGTGTGTAATAAAATGTCATGGAAGTGAATTTGATTGGTTTTAAGTGTTAGAAATCAAAAGGAATTGAATTGGAAAATTAATTTTAAATATGTTAAGTTTAGCCTTAAAGGCATTTTTAAATATAAAAGTATGATTATGATGTAATGACCATGTGAATGTGATTAAGGATAGTCATTAAGCATATTTGTGGTATTGAAATTATTAAAAGAAGTGATATGTTATTAGTTAGAGAAAAAAAATAGTATACCGATTATATATGGAAAGTAATGATGTCGACTTAATTTATAGTGTATTTTATTGGAAAATGTTGTAAGGAATTGAATGTATTCGTACTAGGTTTTTGGATTGAAAAACAAAACCAACTGAAGGATTTATGCATTAAATCGGCTGATTATGAATCCTCCCATAATTGATTTCTTAAATAAGCTAAATTGAAAAAGTATGAGTTGCTTTTACCTATGGTATACTGTTAGGCTTTAAATATGTTACTATACAAGTTTATAGTGGCTAGCCTATTACAAGTAAGCGATGTAGAACCAACTTCATAAATAGTGGTTAATCAGTCATGGGCGCGACTTGTTACAAGTAAGCGATGCAAAGCTAGCTCTGTAAATAGTGGTTAACGAGTTACAGGTAAGTTATGCAACACCATCTCTGTGAATTTAGGCTTAGTGTACTGTACAGTAAATAAACTAATGGTGCGCTACGTTGAGTAAAAAAAATCATATAATAATAATGCCGTTACTTTTTATTTTTAAAATTGATTTGAGAGGTACTATATAGTACCATTTCTAGTGATTGACTTATCTTCAGTATAAAAGTTTTTAGAAAATTTATTGTCACCATTGTTTATTGTTTCAAAAAAAGGAAAAAGAAAAATGGAAACTTATATATTATGAGTTTAATGTCAAAAGGCATTTTGAAATAGTATTTCAAAAAATTGAAATTTTGTTTTACAAAATGTTATGATATTATGGTACTGCTGTCGCCTGCAACCAAATTTAAAAGAAATCACTTCCGTTAATACAATTTAATGTAGTAGTGGTAAGTAGATATCGTTCCCACGATAAATTTTTAACAGTAAAGGTTAGTGAGTTTAAAACTAAAACAACGTAACAAAAAGGGTGGTTTGTTTTCAATTCACGAAATTTAAGGAAAATTATAAGAAAAATCGTAAATCAACAGAAATAATTGGATCTGAAAAATTAATGGAAAATACCTTGGTTTTTAGGTCATCGATGTTATCACGCTAAAATGGATCCTCGAAATAAAAGTGCAATCATTAACAAGCATTCATTGGGAATATTTTCTCTTAAGAGTAATGACTAGAAACATGTATCCTAGCATTCTTATTAAACAACCTAGATACGATCGTAGGTTTAATTGAATAATAGCTTTACGAATCAAGAACCAATGAACAAGCAAAATACATGTACAACATGCAATCAATCAAGCGAATATCTCCTTAGAATTTTCTAAGTCTAACGTAGAGAAGACAATCCTAATTGTTAATTGTGATTCGCGAAACTGAATGTCGTATTTCGTTAATCTAGCAGTTGAACACATTAATCCCTAGTTGCGCACTTAGAAACCAACGAAATCAATTAGAAAGAGTAGACCGGAAGATATTCAATGTTTATTAACAATATAAACTTCATTCAAAACATCTCACACATACTAGCGGATAACACGGATCCCCTCAACCAAGAAAAGAAGTTTAGCTATTCATAACGAAAATAGAAATCAATGA
>JAOSBK010000205.1:37150099-37161553 GCA_027568895.1 Erythroxylum shatona | reverse complement strand
GGTACTGTTGTTCTGGGGACTAATCTCGGGGTGAAATTGGTCTTGAATAATGTCAAACATAATTTTGAGATACTGTTAAATCTGATTTAATGAACTAGCCAAGAAGAATGTGATCTCTGGTTTAAAAGATGTCACACTAGATAAATGTTCTAATTAGTTTGCTGGAAAGTAAAATAGAGTGTCCTTTAAGAGCCAATGTACTTCTAGGAAGTCAGAGGTACTTTAATTAATTCATTTAGATCTTTATGGCCCTATGAAAACTATATTGCATAGTGGTAGTCTTTATTTTTTTTACCTTTATTGACGCTCATTCTAGAAAGCTTTTTGTTTATCCTTTAAAAAAGAAAGACCAGGTTCTTATTATTTTTAAAGAGTTTCAGGCTTCTGTTGAAAGAGAAACAGAGAAGAAACTAAAGTGTAATTGCACTAAAAATGGCAGCAAATACTGCGGACCTTTTGATGCTTATTATAGAGAGAAAGGTATATGACACCAGAAGATGCCTCTAAAGACTCCTCAGTTGAATAGTTTAGCAGAGAGGATGAATAGGAACTTGGTAGAGAGAGTCCGTTGTTTCCTTTCTTAAGCAAAGTTATACCAATCCTTTTGGGTGGATGCTTTATTGACTGTTGCACATATTATCAATTTGTCTCCCACGTATGCTTTACAGGGTGATGTTCCTGATAGAGTGTGGTATAAGAAAAATGTTTCTTATAACCATTTATGTGTCTTTGGATGTAAAGCCTTTATACACATTTCTAAAGATGAGAGGTCTAAATTAGAAGACAATTCGCGATAATGTGTCTTTATTGGCTATGATCTTGATGAGTTTGGCGATAGATTTTATGATCCAGGTAAGAAGAAGTTTATTAGAAGCCGTGACGTGGTTTTCATGGAAGATCAGACCATTGAAGACATTGGAAAGAAAGAGAAGATCTCTTAATAAAGATGGTTTGATCAATCTTGATCTAGTTCAAGAGACAGATTCACCTGGTAATGATGATTTTGCAAATGAAAATGATTTATAGAATAACTTTCCAAGTGATGATTCTGTTCGTGAGGATGCTGCAGAAAACTTAGATGCTCCTACCATTGAAGAGCCTGTTATTCTTCCTAGGAGATCTAATACGCAACAAGTTCCGTCTAATCATTATCTAGATAGCGAGTATGTGATTCTTACTGATGTTGGAGAACTAGAATCTTTTGAAAATGCTATGAAAAGTGAGGGAAAAGATAAATGGAAAGCATCCATAGATGATGAATGGCAATCTTTACTAGATAACCATACATTTGAGTTGGTGAAGTTGCCCAAAGATAAGAGAACTCTACGAAATCATTGGATTTTTAGGGAAAAGAATGAAGATTCCAAGATACGATACAAAGCCAGATTAGTCGTCAAAGGGTTCAGTCAAAAGAAAGGGATCGACTTTGATGAATTTTTTTCATTAGTTGTGAAAAGATCCTCTATTCATGTTATTCTAGGTTTAGCTACAAATCTTGATTTAGAAGTTGAGTAGATAGATGTCAAAATTGCTTTTCTTCACGGTGACTTAAAGGAAGAGGTTTACATGAAGCAGCCAGAGGGCTATGTGTTGAAGGGTAAAGAAAACTATATCTAAAGATTGAAGAAAAGTCTATATGGTTTGAAGCAAGCTCCAAGACAATGGTATAAGAAGTTTGAGTCTCTAATGATCCAACAGGGTTACAAAAAGACTACTTACGATCATTGTGTTTTCAGAAAGAACTTTTTAGAAAATGACTTCATCATTTTATTGCTCTATGTTGACGATATGTTTATTATTGGTCAGAATTTCTCTAAGATCAACATTTTAAAGAAGGAGCTTAGCAAGTCTTTTGCAATGAAAGACTTAAGACTAGCAAAAAGTCTTCTTGGCATGCAAATTACTCATAAAAAAGATGCCAAGAAGTTATGGCTATCATAGGAGAAGTATATCAAGAAGGTACTTCAATATTTTCTTATGAATAACACAAAAGCTATAAGTAATCTTCTCGCATCCATTTTAAATTGAGTAGTGGTTCCTTCAATTGATAAAGAGAAGGAAGATATGCAATGTGTTCCTTATGCATCAGTAGTAGGGAGTTTGATGTATACAATAATTTGCACAAGACCTGATATAGCTTATGCTGTCAGTATGGTTAGTTACTTTCAATCCAATCCAGGTAGAGAACATTGGAACCCAATGAAGTGGGTGTTGAGATATCTTCGTGGAACATCTAGTTTAAGATTGTGTTTTGGAACTAGAAAAATAGAACTTTATGGTTATACTGATTCAAACATGGCTGGGGATATTGACTCTAGAAAATCTACTTCAAGCTATATGATCACTTTTGCAAGAGGAGCTGTGGCATGCAATCTAAATTATAGAAATGTGTTCCTTTATCTACTACTGAAGCTAAGTGTATTGCTATAACTGAATCCTGTAAAGAGTTATTTTGGATGCAGAAGTTTGTCCGCAAACTTGGTTTTACACAATAGAGGTATGTCTTACATTGTGATAGCATAAGTGCTATTCATTTGAGCAAGAATTCAACATTCCATGATAGATCAAAACATATTGATGTCCGTTACCATTGGATCCGTGATATTTTGGAGTCTAGACTATTGATATTGGAGAAGATTCACACAGATGACAATGGTGTAGACATGTTCACGAAGATTCTACCAAAGGGGAAGTTTGAAGTTTGTTGATCGATTGCTAGTTTGGAAATTAGCTCCATTTGATTTGGACGGAAAGTTTGTTATGGGTTCAAAGAAAATGGAGCCCATAATTTGAAACCCAATTAGCTTTATCTCACATTCAAATAAATACAATTTGGTGGATGTATCTCATGTATACAAATACATGAGTTATGCCACACTTTGAAGACACAACACAAAAAAGAAAAATAACAACACATGGGACTATTGCAATTTGGTCATATTGTCTCTCATTTGGACTGATTACAATTCAGTATTTTTGAAGGTAGAGACAAAGTTTGGAAGCTTTCTTCCACACGAGATAGGAGAGCTACGCTAGGTAACCTTCTTTTATCTGTTGGCGGTATTGTCTAGTTTATTCTAAATTTTGGTGTCCTTAGTTGTCTTATGCACTGTTGTTGTTAGTTGTGTACTTTGTATCTTTTTTATGTTTTGAGATACATTTTGAGTGTGGTTTTCACTTGTTAAAAGGAGTAAGAGCCATTGTGTTATCTGTGCATTGTTTGGATACATTTGGTGTACTCGTTGATTATAGTGGAGATATTTTAGGACTACAGTCTGCCGTAGATGTTGTCTGTCATCATTTGGGAGGGTGTTATCATGTAAAAATTCTGGTGTTATTTATTTCTTTTACACTACTTGCATGTTTCGACATTATAATCCACTCCTACAAACTCTTCAAGCTTAAAGGAAAAATTTTTACTTGTACATTTTTACTAATAGGAGTCTGTTTATACTTTCCCCTCCACTGGGTGTCCCTATTCCACCACTTTTGAATAAGGATATGCCTCTCTTTACCATTACCACCGCCTTTGGTCTTCGTACCAACATATAAGCGAGTTACAAGTTAACTAATAATTTCACCGTAATTTCCAACTCAGGTTTGATGCCCTTGAGAAAGAAACTAATTAAGTAATCTTCAGGTCGTGATAGTTTATTGGGGTGATGATCGAACTAGGCTAGGCGCAATACTCTTGGACAAATCCCTCTTGCTTGAGTTCCTTAAAATCTCTTACTGGATCATAAAAAATCCCTACATGAAAGAGTTGTTTAAGCACGATAGCAAACTCCTCCCAATCTACCACCTCCAATTTGGTTCTATTCTTTAAATAGAGTCGATAGCATTCCTGAACCTGTTCCTCCACGTAAAGGACTGTCATGCCCACCTCCATGTTTTCTGGAGTATGGTCCAACATGAAGAACTGCTCACATCGATATAATCACAATTTGATGTGTTCTCCATCAAAAGCTGGAAATTCAGTCTTGTTGAGTCTTATGGGCATTGCTTAGCCCTCCTTATCGTGGATATGTTTAATGCTATTATCGATTTACTCCAGCGTGTGTTAGCGTGAGCCACTCTTTGTTCCCTTCCAAATTGTTGAATGAACTGTGTGAACATCAACTTGAGTTTGATCATCTCTTTTTCTTGCTTTTCAGCTGTACTCCGAGATTTCAATAGGATTTTTTGGTTCCTAGCTTAAGCCTCCATCATACTTCTGACACTTTCTTCGATTCTATGTAGCTCCACTCTACGCGTTTCTTCAGCCATCACTTCGTCTAGGGTCAATATTCTGATATCAAATGTTTGGTAATTTAATTCAATTAAAGGAATGAATCACATTCAATAGGGAAAAAGAAGACACACAAGGGGAGAATCATAATAGATTAGAGAGGAAGAATAACAACTTTCTGGTATATTGCTCATTTTCATATTCGTTACACAACGTTCTAATATAAGAACGAACAAGTATTAAACAAATACGTGTTCGAGTTGTTATGCTAAAATTTAATTTAAATGATGCATCTTAGATATTGACTTAATTAAGCTATCGTTGACTCATCCTACAGCTCCTTTAAATTTTTTGCGCCTATCACTTCGTCATCGTTTTATTCTGTAATAAAAATTTGTCAACCAATAAAGGTAAGAATCCTTCAAAAGTTGCCTAACTCATAGCTGATCTCGTACTCTAAAATTTAGTGCTACCAAAATTAAGATCCGTCTCCGAATTCAGGAAAGAAGGTACAACCTACAAAAATGCTCTACTCGTAAAGAGTTGCAATTCTTTCCTCCCGTCTTTGAAGGATAAAAGTGTGATTGTTGAAGCTAAATTTCTATTGGACGTTAGATTCGTCTCAATTATCAACACCTAACTCGAACAAACTGAAATGGAAATTAGATTCTTTCATCTTTCTGGAAATTAACTACTAAGTGTGCTTTCAAGACCAGAAGTAATTACTCGGAAGGGAAGCTAGAAATGCCTAAATCTAAATGAATGTTTTTTTTTTTTTTTCCTTTAAAAACTAGTCCAGTGTTTCGTTCTTGGGCAAGAAAAGAAAGTATGGCTGGAGTGCAATGGCATACAACCTACCTTTTAAAGTCAAGAGACTATGAAAAAGTCAACCTTTTGTCCAGATATCAACGATTTTAATTATAGAGGGCAGATATTGAACCCCGAGTTCCTACTTCCTGTCGAGCAACTTTATCGCCCACAAAATAAAATTAATCTCCAAATGTTTCAAGCGGGAGAGAAATAATGGATTATGCATTGGATATGTAGCACTCAACTTTGTCGGGGAAAGAGGGGGAGAGAAGAAGAATAACGAACTTCTTTTTTATTATGAAACTGATGTATTTATATAGACTTTTATAATAAAATTTAAATCCTAAAAGATAACGAATTTATCTTAACAGGGAAAATTTTATCTTCTAACAGATAACAAAATTTATCTTTATTACTCTACGATAATCTTTATTTTTATTACTTTATCTTACTACTCCTAATTTAATAGATAATAAATTTTATCTTTTTTTTTAGTTGCCCACGAGGTGTCCTAGGAGCGTCCTAATTATGGAAGGCACCTTTAGGCCATCCACACCCAGACTAATCCCTGTTCGAGCCAGGTAGGTCCTTTGCGGGAGGCAAAGCTCTGGCCTCAAATTTTAAACGACTGCATACATGAGAACGGTTCGAACCCGTGACCTCACTTAAGCCAGGAGAGTCTCTTACCAACTCACCTGCGCCCTGGGGTTAATAAATTTTATCTTTAAACAAAGATCAAATCAAAACAAACTAAAAAAATTATCAAAAAGAATTTTGATAACTCTGCAATTTTGAATTAATTGTCAACATTCCTTCTTAATTCAAAATTGTAAAAACAAAAAAACTTCACGAGCATGGAACACATCTCTCCACAATTTTTTTCTTTAGAGCACTTCTTTCCAATCTTCTCAATAAAGCACTTATCTCTACTCTTCAATATGAGAACTTCTCTCATCGCTTATCTCTATAGAGCACTTCTCTCTATAATGAGCCTTAGTACACTTTTCACTAACTAAAAGAGGTCGTCTTCTTAAATCACTTGCATTGTATTTGCTTGTTCTTCATTGTTAAATTTGCAATCCTTTTTCAAATGTTCAAATCATTTATCCTTAAAGCATCGAGACTTTTCTTTGTGCTAGCAACCTTTCTCTTCGTGACCAAACTTCTCACAATGGCCACATTGAGGATCTTCTTTTATGATAAAACCTTTGCTAGATAGGCTCTCTCTACCATCTTTTCACTTTTTTAGTTTCTTATTGCCCTTCTTTGCTCTTAAGTTTGTAAAGCATTACTCACTCATAGTTTGTAAAGCATTACCACTCTGTCAGGAAAAGAGGTGGAGAGAAGAATAATGAAAAACAATCTTCACTATTTCTTCTTTTTATTTTGAAACTGATGCCTTTAGACAGGCTTTTATAATGAAGTTTAATAACAACTTTATCTTCACAGGTAAAATTTTATCTTCTAACGGATAACAAATCTTATCTTTATTACTTCAGGATAATCTTTATCTTTACTACCCTATCTTACTATTCCTAATCTTAATAGATAATAAATTTTATTTTTAAACAAAGATCAAGTTAAAATAAATTAAAGATCTATTCAAAAAGAATTTTGACAACTCTACAATTTTGAATTAATTCCCAACAAACTTATCACACTATAAAATGGGAGTTGTAGACAATGGTACATATAACTCACAAATAAGTGACTGAAGCCATGAAATCTCAGATGCAGAAGTTGCAATGGCTCGATATTCAACTTCTATTTGAAAGATAATAAATCTATTCTTTAAAAATAAAATTTTGAGATTAATTTATTAGAGATATTTTATTATTATAATAAGATTTGATCCTAATATATAATAATATAATTATAATTTCAATTTTTGACTTTTCGATTAAACCCTAGCTTTTCAATAAAAAGTTTCAATAGCCCCTTTATATTTTAGAGTAAAGATTCTATTATGTAACGTTCCCTATCCAAAAAGAATCTAAGTTAAATTTAGAGGAAGCAGATTTGGGATGAGAGTCGTATGGGGTCGATGATTTTTAGAGAGTATAAATTTTTAAAAAATTTTAAACTTTTAAATGAGTAAGATAAGATCTCATTTAGGTCACTTTTTAACAAAATTAAGTTATAGTGAGCTCATGTAGTAATTAGATTAGAATGGATAGACATTTTTCTAAAAATATATATTAAAAATTGAAAAAAAAAAGATAATTATTGTGACATTTTCGTAATATTTCATATTTCCTAAAAAAATGGTTCATTCAATGCCATGTCTTACTTTTATCCACTATATAATGGCCTACCTCTTTTTTAGCACTAAAAAGATTTACTATTTAATGTTATATAGTTATGTAATAACTAATAATTAATATATTATGTAAAAAAAATTAATTTAATTAATTTAAAATAATTTGACAAATCTTTGTTACAGTAAATAACAAACATTTTGAATAAGAGAAATAAAGTACATAAACTCAAATTGAATATTAATTAAAAAACATATAGTTTCTTTAATAACCCACACACTAGGCATGACTATAAGCCTAAGCCTAGTACATATTAAAAGAGAAAAAGATCCTAACAATTATAGTTTTAAAAATCATAAACTTTATAAACTCTAATTATTTAAATTAAATCTTATTAGACTTAAGTGAAAAAGTATTTTAACATAATATGACTCCTTAACCTAATATTGCAACAAAATAAATCAAAAGTTCATTTTTAAACATAAAATTTTAAATTATCAGTATAATGAAAATTTACATATATTGATTATTACATGGATGTTATAAGACATGCTATACTAATGCAATCCAGTCTATACAAGGTTAATCATCCTATTATTATCTAATTTAAATCTTCATGTTTTATTCTTGAAATACCTTTTTTTTATTTGTAATAAGTTTTATAATTTTAAAATTTTCCAACTAATCCTTTTTAGTATCTTTCTAACATAATTCGTACAATAATTAATATCAAAATTTATTATGATAATTTATCTTTCTTTCATTTCACAGATGTCGTAATAAATTACTCTTTGTTTTTTTAATTTTTATATAGGATGTTAAAATTTGGCAAATATATAATTATATGGATATATCTTTGTGAAATATGGTTGAGTTATTGTTGTTCTATTATATCTACCGCTTTCTTCCAGTTTTATATAGATGCTTTTTTTTTTTTTTAGTCTAATTTATCAAAAGAGTAAGCACTTCTAGTGAGAATCTTAAGGAACTAGGTGAATGATATTTTGAACAACATAAAAGAAAACTTAAGTGATGAGAGTCATATTCATTAGGATGTTAGTAATTTGAGTGAATATGATTAGGTACTAAATGCATCCAATTTAGAAAATTTAAGGACAGATGAGCAACTAATCCCTGTATTAGATATTTATGATTCTGAAAATTGGGATAATCTTAATAATAAAGTAAGGGTCATTTTAGTTGAAAAAAGGCATGGAAGAGCATTGAATCTTGTGTTTCCCTTAGACAATACCTATCGACATTTTTCATATTCTTATTATTCTAAAAGTTTGAGTAATGGAGAGATTAAATAAGAAAATTGTTGGTTGACTCTAAACATATAGATAAAGCATATTGTTTTTGTTGTAAGTTGTTCAAATCTAATAGTAAACAAAGTGCATTAGCAAATGATGGATTTAGAGATTAGAAGCATCTTAGTGAGACATTTAAAGAACATGAGAATTATGTTGAGCATATGACTAATATGAAGATTTAGGATGAACTAATAGTAAGATTGAGTAAAAATCAAACAATTGATAAAGATTTGCAACAAGAAATTATAAAAGAAAATGAAAATGGGAGACAAGTTTTGATAAGAATATTTTCTCTTATGAAACATCTTGCTAAATATAGTTCGGCTTTTCAAGGATCCAATAAGAAACTTTGCAAATAGTAATGCCAATTTTTTGGAATTGATTAAGGTGTTTATTGAATTTGATGTAATAATACAAGATCAAGTTAGACATATTCAAAATTATAAAATTCATCATCGCTATCTTAGTTTCAAAATTCAAAATGAGTTGATTTCTTTTTTGGCCCATAATGTTATAAGTTCCATCATAAGGATTATTAAAGAGGTTAACTAATTTTTCTATTATTCTTAATTGTACCCCAAATTTAAGTCATCAAGAACAAAAGAATATGTTAATGTATTTCAAATAAAAATAAAATAGAGGAGTACTTTTTAGGATTCTTAAAGGTAGATGACACATCTGGATTGGAAATTTTCAATGAATTATCGAATCAATTTAAGTCTCTTAATCTTAATTTCAAAGTTATGACAATGGTTCAAATATGAAGGGAAAATATCAAGAGATTCGAAAGCAATTACTTGAAATAAATCTGATAGTGTTATATATGTCATATGTTGGTCATAATCTTAATCTTAATCTTAATCTTACTTTTAGTGATATGAATTAAAGTTTTTTCATTTTTTGAAGTTGTACAATTCATATATGCATTATTTTCAAGTTCTCCTAAAAGACGGAAAGCTTTACTTGATAATATTTTGGGCTTACCATGAAATCATTGTCTGATACTCATTGGGAGGGTTGAATAAAAATTATTAAAGCTATTAGATTTCAAGCTCCTCAAATGATATTAGCTTTGATATAATTATCTAGATCTTATCATAATGCTAAGTTAAAGAGTGAAGTAGAACGTTTGGTGAGTGTACATGAGAGTTTTGAGTTTTTACTTAAAATGGTTACTTAGTATGATATTTTATTTGTTATTAACTTCATGACTAAAAAGTTGCAGTCTAAATTTATATGCATTAATGCTATCATAGAGTAATTAGAAGTTGTGATGATATTTTTGAGAAATATAGAAACGAATGGTTTGCTTATAGAATGAATATTGCCAAAAGCCTTGCACATGAGATAAATGTAAGGCTTATATTTTCAAATAGAGATTGTATTATTAAGAAAAGTCAATTTGATGAAAATAATAATGATGAAGAAATAAAATTAGTTGAGAAATCCTATAAAGTTTTTTATTTTCTAGTTGTTATGGATATAACAATTGATTCGTTGAAGAATATATTTGAACAATTAATGACACTTGAAAGTATTTTTAGATTTTTATTTAATTTGAGATGATAATGAGCTAAGAGAATGTTGCATTAATTTTACAACCACTTTTTCTAGTGATAATGTGTTGGATGTAGATTTAGATGATCATTTTTTCTAAATTATAAGTGTTGCAAATGACTTTGTCAAATGATTTATTATCATTAGTTGAATTTCTTGAATTTGTTAAAGATATAGATTACTATCCAAATGTTTCAATTGCTTATCTAATTCTGTTGGCTGTATCTGTGATTATAGTATCAGATGAGAGAAATTTTTTGAAGTTAAAATTATTAAAAACCTACTTGAGATTATCAATATTACAAGAAATATTGAATGGTTTAACTATTTTATGTATCGAGAATGATATATTAGATAATATTGATCTTAATACTATTATGATTGATTTTACATATAAAAATGTGCAGAGAAATTATTTTTCATGATTATTTCTGAGCATGTTAGTGCAATCTTCTTGGTGTTTTACAATATAATATTAATGTTTGATTACTGCTACTGATGTTTTGTTGTTGTTGCTACTATTTTTAATGATTTTATTGTTGTTGACATTTGCAAGATGTTGTTAGCTACTATTATAATCATTTAGTATTTTGTTAAGTATGTGAACATATGACTTGAGTCAATTATGTATGAATATTAAATTTTGGTAATAAGAATATGTTTTTAAAATTTACATGTTTGTGTATTGTAAATTTATTGGGACCCTTCTTTTTACTTTATCACGAGCTTATAAAACATTAAAAACGACCTTGATTAAATCCTGAGTATAGTTAGCAATTAGGGCAGGGATTTCTTCATGCATTACATCTTGCCATTCTACATATTTCATGGCTTTTACGAAAGAAATAGATTAAGAGGTGGTAATGTTATGATGAGATAAACCTTTGATTTGAGATTACCAGTTTGGGATTTCAAATTTATGCATGGGATCTAGACGCATAAGCAAGTTCCAAGCATAAATTCTAGTTTAATTTAAGCTTCATTATATGAAATATAAAGATTATTTATTAAAGCTTGTTTGTTTCGATTTTTATTTTTGATTTTTGATTTTTATTTTCAAATACAATAAAAATATTTGCTTGTTTGAGTTTTTGGTTTCTGTCCTTCATTTCGGTTTCTTCTAGTTTTCAAAATTTTATGAGAACTATAAAAATTAATTTTTGTTTCACTACAACAAAACAACACATTTAGCGTCGTTTTGGAAGTAGACATCGTGAATGGTCTGATGATTTCACGACGTCTGGAAGAACGTCAAGAAAAGATGGAATATTCTGAGACGTTGTATTAA
>JAOSBK010000205.1:37063466-37078412 GCA_027568895.1 Erythroxylum shatona | reverse complement strand
CCGCGATATAATTTAATACTCCTAGCCCGTCCCAATTTACTAAAATACCCTTCCCATCGGAGATGGGATGTTACATAGCGTAAGGTCACCATTTTCAATCTCATTTTCCAATGTCATAAAGCCATAATTAAGCTAGAGTCTCTTCTAGATATTTCTATTTATATGTCTTAGTTTTGATATGAAACTAAAATTACCCAATTTAGAGGTCTTTAGGTTGATTTATGGCCCAAATGATGTGACTTGTTCCCTAGACAGAATTCCACTACAAGATACTATGTTGTCATATTCAACCAATTATATGCAAGGTAACACCAAAATAACACTAAAGAATCATCCCAAAAACATATCAAATTCAAATGAATCTTTTTATCCATTCACACATATATATAAAGAGAAATTAGACTAAGTGTAGTCTCAAACCTTAAAATTGTCAAAGTAGTTCTTCTAATGCCTTTCCTTCCCTTCCTCTTTTGCATTGCTTGACTCACCAACTAAAGACACCATAAATACACATCTCAATACCACTTCCAAACTTATAATTTTAGTTCTTCATAAGCAAATCAAGAAAAGGTGAAGATGAAGAGAAAATCCCTAGCTTTTACCTTGATTTACACCTAAGATTGGTTTAATTTCTCACATGAAAAATGATGGGATGAAGAAGGTGAAATGGAGAGGAGAAAAATATGAAGATAAAACCCTCAAAGTTTTGTCCATCTCCCCTCTCTATATGCCCACTTATACTCTTTCAAGACTCACACACATGCTTAATTCCTATTGGCCACAAATGTTTTATTATTATTGGTCACACATACCTTAATCCAATTGGCCTATAATCTTATCAATTAATTTCATTCTTATCCATTTTTAGGTCTAAGTATGTATGTACATGCTCAAATGAATAAATTACCTATGTACCCATGTCTTTTAATTTAAGTACCCTTATACCTCTTACTATACTTGGATGCACTTAATAAATTATGTTCACTTTTTAATACACCTTAGACATGCTATAATACTTCTAGGGTATATGTTAGGGCCTTACATTCTGTAGTCACATTAGTAAGTCTTTGTACTCACTTTCAATAGATGAATGGGCTACTATTAGTTACTTTTTGGGTACCCTTATGATGATATTGGAACCCAAGTATATATCATAACTATTGGTAGAGCGGCAATCACCAATACAACCTTCCCAATTACTATCCAAAAAAATAATGTAGATAATATAGAGAGCTAGTTCTAAAATAAAGTCCAAGAGGGAAACTGTGCTTGGGGGTACCGCAACAGGCATTTGAGAGCTTTCCAATGCAAATTTGTTGGACGATACATGTATTAACAAAGTTTACTTACTACAAAGGAGATGTCGAATCAAGTAAAGTTCTATATTATAGTACCTAAAGATATAACGGTAAAATTCACCATCTGAAAGAGGGTGTCCAATTGTCTTACTTAATGTAGGTGTAAGCGCAAGAGGAGTATCACAACCTTTTGATTATAACATACCTATTTGACATGTAATATGTTGGCAAATTAGGCCCAAGACCTGATCTGACTTGCAACAAAATAATTATGAAACATTTTTGTATTTAATTTTTCAAAAACCAATATCACTTAAATTCTATAAAATGATTAACAATAAATCATAATAAAACATGAATTGTAATTTGCACCTTATTTCGAAACTTTATTCTTTTCTTATTGTATCCCTCAAATTTATCCTAAAATCAACTCATCTTAACCACCGTAGCCGTGCAAATGTTCGAGCTCTAATGATATGCACAGAACAAGTTGAGAAAACTGTGTAACTACAATAAAGAGGGTTAAGCAAAGATTGTTAGCTCCCTTAAAGCTAAAACCTATTTTTAATAGGTTTTAATTTCAATTAAATTATAATTAGAATTTAAAATAATTATAATTAAACTCCAATTTATCTCAAATAAGATCCAATATCTCATATTAATCCTTATTTATTAAATATCTTATATTTAATCATAAAGGTTATAACGAATTTCAATATGATTAAGATATCTTTTCTCTCTTCAAACCACGTTTTATATGTAACCTATTAGGTTCGCAAATATATTAGCACTAGATATAAATTATAACTCTAAATCATATTTAATATTAGAATTTAAACAATTTATATCCCTATATTAAGATTGGGGTCTAACAATACATCATGACTGCTTAAATATTTAGGAATGTCAAAGTGGTTTTGACTAACTTTTCTATGCATGATTTTTTATATAATTTAATCCTTTCATCATACAATGTTCCGATTAGACACTGATCATAAAATTAATGTCTACTTTATCTTGAGTATAATCATATTAGCTCTCCACCATTAGTTATTGATTTAATTAATGACATTTATAAGTTATTTTACAAAGTGTTATTCCACCTTGGCCAAGAATTTCCTTGAATCAATACTATTTGAACTTAACAAAACATTCTTCCTAATTACTTAAGGATGATAAAGAAGAGAGGAAGGCACTACAAAAATACTTGTCTAGAGAATTTGAAATGAAATATCTTGGGTGCTTGAAATATTTTCTTAGGATTGAAGTTTCTAGATCAGATAAGGGAAATTTTCTATCCTAAAAAAATATACATTAGACTCTTTACAAGAAACTGGCATGTCAACATGTCAACTAGATGATACACCAGTTAAGGAAGGCTTGAAGCTATATGTAGAAGTAAACTAAACACCACTTGATAAAGGAAGATACCAAAGGCTTGTAGGAAAACTAATGAACTTCTCTCACGCAAGAGCTAACCTTGATATGCTTTAAGTATTGTTAGTCAATTAATGCATAATCCTGGAGAATAACATATAAAAACATTTATGAGAATTTTCAAGTATCTAAAATATGCTCTTGGTAAAGGAATTTTGTTTACTAAAAATATAGATTGGTAAAGTATAGAAATGTATACAGATGCTGATTAGGATAGATCAATAGAAAATAGATGATCAACTTCTAAATACTTCATATTTCTAGGTGGTAACCTGGTTATATAGAGAAGTAAGAAATAAAACATGGTTGCTCGCTTGAGTGTGGAATTTGAATGTAGAGGTATAACACTTGGTCTCTGTGAAGCTTTGTGGCTTTGACTACTTTTATAAGATTTAGGCTATCCATTGAAGTAACCAATTATTCTATATTATGACAACAAAGCTACTTGTGATATAGCTCACAATCTTTCCAACATAATCGAACAAAGCATATTGAGGTTGACAGGTTCTTCATTAAGGATAAATTAGATGGAAAAATTGTCGAGTTTCCTATGATTCAGTTTGAGGACAATTAGTTGACATTCTTACCAAAGGAACATTGAATCATGTGTTCTCAAAATTTCTTGGCAAGTTGGGCATACATGACATCTTTGCACCAACTTGAGGGGCAGTGTTGAGATTTTTTCTCCATAATTTTTGGGATTGTACAGTTATAAACATATTTTTTGAATCCTAATTTCTAGTTATAGGATTAATTGTTAGCTTTTCTTCCCTTATTGTACCTTATAACTAGTACGTTTTGGAGAAAGGAAAAATAAATATAAGTACTTTTTTCTTCTTCTTCTTTTGCTTCTCATCTTTCAAGTCTTCCAATAGTAAATGTCATACACCTACCTACCCATTTATGCCAGTGTTGCTCCATGCATCCTAGTGCATAATTCCCACATCAAACCAATCCATATGGACATAATGTCCCACCATCCAAGTAACCAACTCCACCAGTATAAAGTTTTAGCATTGCACCGCACAACCAATACATAGCTAGTAGTACCCATATCAGTCCTTTAAGCCTCAGTCTCATTGACAAAGCAGGACCACCATACCCACACACAGAACAAGTCGAACCAGCTCTAGTTTTCACTTTTCAATTTTAAACATCAAAATTCAACTAAGCACATGTCCACCTCTTTGTTGTCTATTATTTTATTCATTGGTCTCCATTAGCAATAGCTTAAATACCATTATATCAATTTAATTATTTTCACTTTTTAATTATTTTCTTAAGTCTTATTAAACTCTTTTATTTAGTTTTTAGTTTTTAATTGGTTGATTTAGTTATGTCTAGGATTAGTTTTTCTTGTTTATAGTTGCAATAATTATAGGACGAACAAAAGGCATCAATAAGATAGTGATAAGAGCTAAGTCTATGGAAAATTCAATTGATAAAAATCAATCCTAGATTTTACCTACCACTAGTACCAATCGAAAGCATGTTCAGATAGTCGAAGGATGGGATTGGTCAAAAAAACTACCACTAGTACCAATCGGAAGCATGTTCGAATATTCAAAGGATGAGATTGGTTGAGAAACAAAAGAAACAATTTTATTATATTTCATGTAACATCTTCATATCCACCTACAATATAGATTAGTATATGTCATGTAATATCCCCATATCCACCTATAATATAGAGCATTTCGTTCTCAATGCTTACAACCAAAGGAAGTATTCTAATCTTTTACTTGTCTTATAAGATTAATTTTGATAAATGTGAGTATCATATACATACATTGAGGAAAATGTATGATTTAGGTGTGGGGAGAGTTATGGTTGAATAAATCTTTATCTTTCTTTGGTGACATATGTGATTTATGCTTGAACTCATAAATATTATGATCTCTATATTGATATTTCTTATGGTAGCCTAAAAAATTTGTAATTGTTGTTTAATCTCATTGGTTTTATTAAATGAAAATATGCTAGACTTAATGTATTTTGACATTTATGTGAGTTTTTAAGTCTAAGACTAATTCATCAAAGTTTTACTCATATAATTTTCTTTATGGTTTGTGTTATCAAGCATGGCTTGCTTATAATAAAAGTTGCTTTTAATTACATTTTGAGACCACATTTTAGGTGAAGTTATGCATGGAGATAATAGGGGCACTTAAGATAACCATTTTTACCTTAAAAACCTACCTTAATTTTTACTCCAGGAGAACCAATTTGAGCTTTGATCTTTCTTTTCTTGAATACTAACCTTGTTACAAGCCACTTTTTTTTATGTCCTTAATAATTTTAAGCCCCTACATTGAAGGAATTGTATAAAGCTTATTCGCATAGGATTTTGAATATTTCTATGAAAAATAAATTAGTTGATCTAAGTTGTGTTATTTTGATTTTTCAGTTTTTATAAAACTTGGGAGAAATGTAGCAAAAAATCCTCTTTATTGTTCTTGCTTTAAAAATAAAAAAGAAAATGAAATATAAATATAAATATGTAAAAAAGAAAATGAAGAAAATGATAAAGTTATTGAAGAACATGCTATTTGTATCAAGTCAATTTTCAAACTGATTTGAGTAAAAACTTTTGTGGATAAGTTGGTATGGTTTCCTTCAATTTATTTAACCTAAAAACTTCTTTTTGCTATATTTTTAGCTAAGCCAAGTTACAACACTTATTAAGCCACTTTTATTTATGCATTAAATTCATTTTTGATAAGTGGTGGAGATATGATTCATGAGCAAGCTTCTGAAAATAACTCATTATGCTTTGGTTTAGAAACTTAATGAATCCTAAACACTTTATGTATAGAGTAAAATCTATAAGAGGATGTCAAGTCTTGTTTCATTTGATTTTAATAGAATTGATGAAATGTTTTGTTTTCATGTTAAAAATGTATCCAATAAGTGCTTGTTCTCTCAATTGTTATTTTTATCTTAAACCTTTTAATGTATATTAGCTTTTTAGATTTTTTGGATAAAATGAAACACTCAATTGTTATTTTATCTTAAACATTTAACATATGTTAAATTTTTAGATATTTTTGGATAAAATGAAAGAAGATGAGAGGTTGTTATGAGAATGATTATATTGAATTGATGTATACTTGAGGACGAGCATAAGTTCAAGATGGTGGAAATTGATAAGACATAAATTGGTTATGTTACTCGATTTATCTCTTTTGATTTATATTGGTTTTGGTGCTTAACTAATAGAATTAATATTTATTTTGTTTTAGGAGGTGATAAGTAAAGATTGCATCAAATTGGAGCATTATTTGTGAAAGCCACAAATTGTGAAAAAAGATGACATATTGTTTTAGTTGAAAGGCCAGATTATGCCTAAAGCTATATTCACTCCAAGAGTTTTAGTTTAATTTAGAGACTTGCTCCCAATCTTATTATATAGGGATTTGGATTTGTCTAGGAGATAATCTTTGGATTATTGAAATGGTGAGTTTTTGGGTAGTAAAGAAGAGGTAAAAAAATTAAGTCACATACCTCTCCATCATTATTTTTCGTTTTTCTTTATGTTTTCTCTACATCTATTATCTTTTCTTCTATTTTTGTGTTGGAACTAAAGCTATGAGTGGCTAATTCCAAATATTCTGATTCAAAGGGATTCAAAACTCTATTTGTAATGTTGTGAGATTTTTTTCTAAACCTATATTTTATTTTAATTTAATTATTTCTTGTTTTGTGATCTTTTATTTTATGAGTAATCAATATTGATTAATATAATAAATTAATTTGATATTGATTATTCTATAGCAATTCATGAATTCAACGATTCGTAATTGTCATGAATGATTAGTACAAGTAGTAAATAAGTTATTTATGAATTTTTATATTTAACTTATGAGAAAAAAATAAATTGAATAGTTATAGTTATAGTTATCTCAATTATTTAATTTAGAGTTTAGTCTTTTCCACCAAGCTTATTGCTATCATTTAATTGATATGGAATGTTATCATATCCATCAATTTATGATAAGTTTTAGCTTGAATACTAGGTTTGAACCAATTAATTTAGGAAAATTTTACACTTATTATTGATATCCTTTTAGATTTCAAATTAATTTCTTAAATTGTGAAAATTATTTATTTAGCCTAATAATTAAAGTTATAATTGGACAAGATCTTTCTCTTGAATCAAAGTAAGTATCGTTGAATTTTTCACTTTAATACTTAGTTTATTTATTTTGATTCCTTATTAAATTTAGTTTATTAGATAATTAATCATAAATTTCCTATTTTGTTTTATCAATTGAAATTAAAAATAGTATTTAGTTCTTATGGGATTCAACACAGTTCTACGACTATTATAAGAGTTTGGTTAATCATAATTAATTTTAAGAGGTTCAACAACATGATCATAATGCCCTGATTTTTCATATAGGAATATAGTTTTTGGAACTCACCACCTTAGTCACTTTGAAATTGAAGAATCGGTATGGAAATTTGCTCTTCAACCATTGTAAAAAATTAAACAAAAAATAAAGAACATCAATTTTAGTTTTGATGAAATAAATTCATGTTAAAATAGTAAAACTATTAATAAAAATTACAAAATAACAAAATTTTAAATTGAAAATAGTGGAAGCTAGTTTCCAAACATAAAAAAGAATAAAGCTAAAGGATGAGAACTTATACATGGATAGGTGGGAGATGGCATTTAGTTAATTTTCCTAAAAATCATGCTTCAAATTTAGATAACAATGAAGAAGAAGTCTCGAGGAAATTTTCTTTAAGAAATTGATGGATACTCTAAGATGTTGGATGACCAACTTTGTGATGCTAATCATCAAAAGTGAGTTACGTCAAATTTGCTTCCTTTGAAATAGATGATGGCATCATATAAAGGCCATCTTTCTTCATACATTGAAACATGAGTTGTCTAGTGGTTTAATACTTCACCATAAAATGATAAATCCATAATTTCACCTTAAAATGATAAAGCCATAATTTAGTGAAACATGAGATATCTTTAAAAAAATAGAGTAAAAAGTAGAGGTTGTTTAATTTTTTGAATATGTAAAACTTCTTAAAGGAAGAGAGTTTTATGTGAATTAGAGAGGAAACTATTTCCAAAACTATCTCCAACATTTAAAATTGGAAAACTTTGACCGCTAGCAACTTAAAGTTGGTCATCACCATTGTAATTACTCATAGTATAGAGAGCAGATATATCTAGAGTGACATAGTAATTGGTTCCATAATTAACCAACTATGGATTTGGAGAGATACTCACTACAGCAAAAAGTGCTTTAAGCAACAAACAGAAGTATAGCTATGAGTACAATTATCGTTGCATTTTTATTAAGGCAAAAAAATTTGTATCATTACAAGAAATGGTGTTGCAATAAGTATAAGGCAACATAATTTTTTGATTAGGCAATAAAATAAAAAAAATGTTGTTTCAAGTTTTGACTAAGGCAATACATTAGTTTCAAACTATATCAACAATGTTAAATAGATATTGTAACGCTTTAAGTATTTTTAGGCAACAATGTTAAATAGACAAGGCAACAAAGTGAATTTTTTTAGGTAATAATTTGTAATAATAAAAGAAACAATTTATTCTTTCATTATGAATAATATTTAATGTAAAAACAAACTCTTGTTATCACATAGACGACATCCATATATACATTGATATATAAATATTGATGTATGTCTTAATTGTGTACGTATTATTAAATTTAAACAACCAAAAAACTACATTTATATATAATATATAGTCCATAAGGACTTATAAAATTCCACATTTAACATATTCAATATATAAAAGGAAATTATATATGCTTTTATTGTTACCAAATACAAAAGCAAATTCTACAGATCCTTTGTTTTGATACTGGCCACAAAAAATCGCCTACTTCAATATAGTTTCTAAACTATCAATAAATGAAGGGAATTAAAGGTGCCTTAGCATCATAGCATATGAGAGAAGCAATGCTGCTAGGTATAAAAAGAATAGTATCCTTCAGCAACATCTACCTTCGCATTTCCTTCACAGTAAAGTAGTCGATAAGATTAGATGCATCATATCCTTCACATTTTGAAGCTATATCTTATAAGATGTCATCAGAACATTGTAGCGAATGCCTTAGGATTTTGTGCTTTAGTATAGCACTATGTTCTACAGCAGCAAGAGCAAGTAGTTGCATATGAAAGTCAAACATTACTAAAAACATGGAAAACAGAGGGCTAAAATGAATATGAATAGTTGAAAGGAAAAAAACCATAACACTTCTACTATTATTCTTGAGTAAGAAGAAATAAACCTGATGAGCTCAATAACTTTGGAATAATATCTTGACTCTGAACAGAAGCTATATAGGCAATGGGGCCGATTCCACATGAGCTTTTACGCTTTTCTTATCCATATAACTGCAACTATATAGCAATGGAATTCAGGAAAAAAAACTAACATTGATCTTCAATATTGTATTTGGGACAATAAAGTGTTTAACATTCATGGAACCACTAGGAAGTTATGGCAAGTTCCTTGGAGAAAAAAGAGATACTATGATGCAGTATACTAAATACTTTCATCTATTAGGCCTAATACTGTACATAAAGAGGTCATCTGTGGAAAGGAAAACAACCATAATACATTTACTACTATCTTTAAGTAAGAAGAAATAAAACTGATAAGCTCAGTGATTGTGGAATATTATCTAGACTCTGCATAGAAGCTATGAAGGCAATGGAGCCAATTCCGCACGAGCTATTATGCTTTCCTATCCATATAACATCAATGATATAACATTGGAATTCAGGAAAAATAACTAACATTGGTCTTCAGTATTGCATCTGGAACAAGAAATTGTTCAACATTCATGGCATCACCAAGAAGTTATGGAAAGTTCCTTGGAGAAAAATAAAAGATACTAGGATGCAATATACTAAATACTTTCATTTATTAGGCTTAATCTTGTACTGTTCCTTAACGATTGTGCTTGAAGAGGTCATTTAATCACCGAAACTTTTTTATCAACATTAGGTATCATATACATCTAGAAGTAAACTATTGAAAACTAGTTCTATAGAATCATATTTGCAAGAGATAAACATAATTGAGCATATGTTAACAATAAATTGTTAGTAAGAACAACATATGCATCACTTCACAACTTTAGGAAAATAAGAAGATAGTTACAAGTTACAACTTTAGTAATTTATTACTACAGATGCAAATAAACTTTTACCCCATATACATCTATAATATCTGTTAGGAAATTTGTGAGTGAAACCACAAAACTCGAAGATTGAGATCTTTCTGACTCCGAAGAAGATGGAACAATGCTATCAAGATTATTAAAGATAATGAGAGAAGGAGTATGGTCCAGAGCTTCAGAAATATAAGCAGAAAGTGCTTACTGAATGGCTGATCCATTTTCTAAAGCAAGTTTAGAGCAATCAATAAATACTCTACAAGCACAAAATGTGCAAGTTGTAGCAAGTGCTAACTTACCCCTAGCCTTATGTAATTTTTTTTAATAAAAAACAGTAGCATTAAAATTGTCAAAACATCTAAACATTAAAAAAATTATGTGTTCAAATACAAATATTTATATGTCTATTTTTTAATACAAACTGAGAGTGATGAGAGCGATGAGAGACGAGCGATTAGCGGAGAGTTCCCTATAACTTTTGAGATCACCAGTGGTTATTCTCTCTACCCTTCATGGCTTCTTCTTCTTCTTCTTCTTCTCCTCCCCCACGACTACACTTAGCCCCAATTTCGATTTCTCCCCTAGACCTACCATTTCAAAATCACCCTCTGTTCAGATCCCTAACTCTCAAAAACCAAAACACAAAACCTAATATTCTTCCTTCACAAAAAAAAAAACACAAACGCTTCGAAACCAAAACCTAGACAAAATCCCCTCCTCACAAAACCTAGATCCTAGAAGTTAGTGGTTGCCGATGTAGAGGAGGACCCATCGATTTCGAAGGAGCTGACATACTACCCTCTGGAGATTAAGGATGACCAAATCATAGTCATTCCATCACAAGAATTGGTGAAGAAAGGAGCAGTTCATTTTCGTCATGCATTGGTTGGGTTTTCCTTAGGAAAACGTCCAGCATTTCCAGTGGTTCAACGAGCATTGGCCAAATCCTTGTTAGCTTTCAGTTTGACTGAAACTTTAATTACTAGTGGGAATAATTTCCTATTTAAGTTCGATTCAGAGGATGGAATGAATTTATTTCTAAAGAAGGGGCCTTGGCACATCCAAGGAAAACCCTATTCCTACAGAGATGGAACTTGAATGGAGGGGAGCAAGAACAAGTCAGAGCAACTCCAGTATGGATTAAGTTCCATAATATTCCTGCGAAATATTGGAATATGAAGGGCTTGGGAAGAATAGCAAGCTCAATAGGTTACCCACTCTTAATGGACACATAAACAACAAAGATGTTAAGAATTGTATATGCCGAATGTGTGTGGAGTTGGAATTGGGAAAGAGTTGGCCTTCATCCTTTCAATTGCCAACTTATAATGAAGAGGGGAAGATAACATTCAAGGAAATAAAGGCTTAATATGAATAGAGTCTTGAAAACTATTTACAGAAAAGAAAAAAAAAGAATGGGCTCCTACTGGGAGATTATTTGAAACTGGGTTGCAACATGAATTGGAGAAGGAGAAGGAACCTATACAAAAAAGTATGAACCAGCAATAGGAGGATGGGGAGATGATAGAATTTGAAAAGATAACACAAGGTCATAAGGAGAGTGAACAAAGTGAGGGTAAAGGAACCCCACAAAAAATTCAACTGGCAGAGTGATAAGGGAAGTAGCTCTTCTGGAAGTTTAAATGAACAATGCATGGATCAATAAAGGATAGATGATACAAAAGGAAGCCTTGAGGATGCTGATGTCCTAGCAATAAGACAAGTAAGTAATAACCTTTCCCCTTCAAAGTCTGAATTGGTTATTGATATGGAAAATCATAGTCCAGGGATTATGGACGAGGCAGAGGGGGATTTTACAGTCCGAAAGAGTAGGAAAACTAGGAGGAAACAAAAGTAATTGATCAGTTGTGTCTTTTGGTAGAATGGATTTAGTTTTTTGGAATGTTAGGGTTCTTAATAACTCTGAAAAGAAATTACCTATAAATATTGTGCTTAAGAGATTGTCTATGTCTTTAGTGTGTTTGATTGAGTCTCGGATTAAGTCTATCCACTTTTTGCATAATGTATGCTCTTCTCTATTTCCTAGTTAGCATTTTTATAGCAGCTTAGAGAAAGGTTCTAATGCTAGGATAGTGTTAACTTGAAAGCCAGACAAGTTTCAATGTGTTCCTAAAATCACCATTGATCAGCTCATACACTTAGAGGTCACTCCTGCCAATAACTCTTCAATCTTTTTTGTAACATATGTATATGGATCAAACAACTATAATCATAGGAAGAATCTCTAGTTGGCACTGTCCAATATTAAATACTTAGTAGGAAACCTTCATTGGATTATAGCAGGGGACTTTAATGCGGTTTTGTTTTCTCATGAGACTGAACCTATAAGTCCCTTTACTATTACTGGCATGAATGATTTTAGGTGGTGTGTTGAGGACTGTATTATGTCTAATCTTAATTCTAGTGGTCCTAGTTTCACTTGGACTAACAAACAATGTGGTGCACTCTTTATTGCTAGAAAGTTAGATAGAGCCCTTGTAAATACTGCCTAGAGTTCTAGGTTTCCTATATCGTATAGGATCATCCATAATCCCAACATTTTAGATCATTCCCCCATTTTGATTAGATCCTTAATAGATATGCCGAAAAGACCATCCCCTTTTAATTTTTCAAACTTCCTAGTATCACAGCCTAATTTTCTCTAAATAGTATAAAAGAATTGGAACACTCAGGTCCAAGGAACTATGTTTTGTGTAGTTTCCAATATGAAAAGAGATATGTTCCCAATAGCCCAGTTTTGGTTGAAAAGGAAATCGAAGCCATTAATAACTTGTTAAGAGACTTAGAAGATTAAGAATCATTCTACAAACAATCTTCCCGTATCAAGTGGCTTAGAGAGGGGGATAGAAATACCAAATTTTTCCACAATTCCATTCTATCAAATAGAAATAGAAACATCATTCACTCGATAATAGGGAAAATGACATTAGAATTGTTGATGTAGATGAGATTCAAAACCAATCCCTAGGTTTCTTTTAAAGGACTATTGGGAATAGAAAGGACCTTCCTCCTTCTAAAGAGTTTGTGGAAAATTTACTCCCGAATAGGATTACTGAAACTCTCACAAATAAACTCATTGTTGAAGTCGCTACTTAAGAGATTAGGGATATTCTCAATTCCTTTAATCCTAACAAGGCTCTGAGATTAGATGGGTTCAATAGCGTGTTCTTTAAACATACTTGACATATTACAAGGGAGGATATTACTTAGGCTATCAAAGACCTTTTCCATCATGGGAGACTTCTCAAAAAAATCAACTCTACTTTCATCACTTTAGCTCCTAAAAAAGAAAATCCCTCCACAGTCGAGGATTATAGACCTATATCTTGTTGTCACTTTGTTTATAAGGTGATAGCAAAAATCATAGCTAATAGGCTTAGAGAAGTACTGCTTTACATTATTATCCCAAACCAAAGTGCATTCATTAAGAACCAAAGAATCTGGGATAATATCTTGTTGGCCCAAGAGATTTTCAAAAATTACCATTTTGCCAATAATCATAGGAGATGTGCTTTTAAGGTGGATTTACAAAAAGCATATGATTTCATCCATTGGGACTTCCTCTTGAATGTGCTCGTAGCTGTAGGTTGTCCACTCAAGTTCGTTCATTGGATAAGAGAGTGTATTACCTCTCCTACGTATGCTATATTGATTAATGGATCCTCAACAAAATTCTTTCTAGGTAAGTCAGGATTGAGACAAGGTGATACTTTATCTCCTTTTCTCTTTATAATTTGTATGGAGGTATTCTCCAGGAGCTTGAATGCATGCATAGTAGGTAGTAATACCTTTAAATACCATTGGAGATGTAAAGCCCTTAAACTTACCCATCTATTGTTTGTTGATGACCTATTAATGTTTTGTCATAGTGATTTGACCTCAACCCAATCCTTACTAGATTGTTTAGGAACCTTTTCCAAATTATCTGGCATGGTAATGAATATGAACAAGAGTCATTTCTTTGTCTCTTCTGATATGGATCACATGGCCCATCAAATAGAAAGTATGTCAGGCCTCAAAAGAGGTCACCTTCCCATTCAATACCTATAAGTCCCTCTTATCATAGGTCAGTTGTCTAGGAGGGATTGTCTTCCCTTTTTGGAAAAAATTGATTTCAGAGTCAACAAATGGACCCATAAAAATCTCTCTTATGTTGGTAGATTGCAATTAGTTATCTCTGTCCTATCTACCTTTCAGGTTTATTAGTTTAGCATATTCATTCTCCCAGCTTCCATTATTAAGGAAATAGAAAAGAAACTCAAGAATTTTTTGTATGACCTCGGCCTCTCGGGCCTCGCACCCACCCGCTTGTAGATATTGTCCGCTTTAGGCCTCAGCCTCTAGGGCCTCGCGCCCGCACGGTTTTGCTTTTTCCCTTCTGACCCGTAGGGAAGGGATGAAAAGTTTTCACAGGACTTCCCAGGAGGTCACCCATCCTGGTACTGCTTTGTCCTTAGCACGTTTAATTTCAAAGTTCTTATGAGATCCGATGCGTTAGGGCATGGAAAACGCGTCTGCAAGAGAGAGGTTTCCACATCCTTATAAGGCATGCTTCGTTGTTCTCTCCAGTCGATATGGGATGCCTATGGTGCATCCTCCCCCCCCCCCTCAGGAGGGCCAGACGCCCTTGCTAGCTCATCACTCGGGTACTGGCTCTTATACCAATTGTAGGATCTCGGCCTCTCGGGCCTCGCGTCCACAGGGCCTCGACCTCTCGGGCCTCTCGCCCACTCGCTTGCAGACGAGGCCTCGCGCCCGCACGGTTTTGCTTTTCCCCTTCTGACCCATAGGGAAGGGATGAAAAGTTTCCACAGGACTTCCCAGGAGGTCACCCATCCTGATACTGCTCTGGCCCTAGCACATTTAACTTTGGAGTTCTGATGGGACCTGGTGCGTTAGGGCTTGGAAAACGCGTCTACAAGGGAGAGGTTTCCACATCCTTATAAGGCATGCTTCGTTCTCCTCTCCAGTCGATATGGGATGCCTATGGCGCATCCTCCCCCCCT
>JAOSBK010000205.1:36981514-36995672 GCA_027568895.1 Erythroxylum shatona | reverse complement strand
TGTTTTTCAACTCTATTTCAATCAACACATTTACTTTTGAATATTTCTTATTTTCACTCAAAAATCGGGGTCCAACATGATCAATGTAAGAAGATATAATGCTCATTATTTCTACAAGTTCAACGCACCACATAAAAGAAAGTCTCTTAAGACAAGGCCTAAGCTTCCAATGAAATTGTTCTCAGATATTTTAACTAGCATTGGCTTTTTCCAAGAATAAACATCAAAACCATATATAACATGTGTTACCAATTTCATGAAAAATATTATAAGAAAAAAAGAGAAATCACTTACATGAAAAAATCTAACTAGTACTAAAGATTCTCCAAAGTAGCTTTGATGGTGTTGAGACTTATAATATACAAGAATGAGTATATTATATCCAACCCATCTAAAAAGTTCACTAGTTGAATTAGTTAAGGTATACAAAAGTTACTATAGATGCTACATGAGTAATGAAGGAAAGGAAAAATCAAATATATTAACAAGCTAATATAGTTCTTAAGTTTGTGTGTATTTTTATTTTCCTGTGTTCTTTCTCTACTCCTATTTTATTCTATTTTATATGAAAATATGGAAATTTGGAAGGCCTTGCTTGAAATATATTTATGATGATGCAACATGTTTTGTACATGTTCATGAAGCCATGTCAATATAGGTATGGTTGCTATTGAATCATTCAACATTTTAAATAAACAACCTATAAGCTAGTGTTTTAAAATTTTAATCAAATCCAAAATATTTTAACTAAAATCCAATAACCTCAAATCATCAATCAAAATTATCTTTAGAATCAAATATCATACACTTTTTATTTTCTTATATCTAACTATGCCTTTGTTTCATATACTTCTCTCAAATTAGTATAATCTGGGTTCATATTGTCAAATTTTATAGGTTAGGACTTTTACACACCGAAACTATTCCTTGATTATCTTTCATTAAACAACTGAACCCTAGAATTTTCAGGAACTACCTTCTTTAAAGGTTGGATAATATCTTGAGAAATTTCACTTAAACACAAAAACCATTGGTTAACATATATATTTTAGCATTAGATAGGAGAAGAAATATGACAACTTGAATTATAAGCTAGTGAAAATGGAACTACATGACATATCTTATATGTGAATTCAAATAATCACTACTATTATAGGACATTCAAAGTGAACTATATATATATTTCATGGACATGTTATTTAGTCATAGTAAACTAAGGAAAAATTGATAGCGTTATACTTTGGCTAAGATTACATGTAGTATAACATGAATATCTCTTTTTTTAAATGTTATTATTTAGGCAATCTATTATTTCTATTTATTAGAATGTGAGTGCTAACTTTCTTTCACATTATACATGTTAAATCAAACTAATTTAGCCTATTGGAGAGTATATGGTATATTGAAGTTATGATAGTCTCTTAATTAAAAAAATGCATGGAGTGATTTGTCTAATACTTTAAAATACAATTCAACCAAAATGAAGAAAACATATGACAACCCTAAGTTTGACCTTATGGACAAAATCCAACCTTATAAATTAAACAAATTCACTAATATTATATGAAGGCTAGGAACTATCACCTTAAGAAATAAAGAACTCGAAAAAAAAATCTCTTTGTTTCAACTGCGTCACTTTAATACGGAACCACCATTAAAACTTTTGAAAGCTCTAACTGTTCGTGCTAGAACTACTAAGTGAGAGGCTAAAAGAGTTGTGAGATCGTTGTTTAAACTTAATAGACTCAATGTTTCAAAATAGAGATCCTTTACACAATAGATTGCCTAAGTAGAGAAAAAATTAACCATGTTAAAGTTTACAATTGAGGACCTTACTTTCTTCTATACATGACAATTATCCACATTTAAAATTCCTTCATTTAATAGCAAATCAAGTAATAATTGAAATTATAAAGGGAGCTAACAAAATTTATAAGATTGATTTTAGGATTGTTTAATATGTTCAATGGTCTACACTTTTACAAGCTTTAGTAAGTTGTCATTAAAAAATTGTTAAAATCCAGATCTCTAATATCCTAACTCTTGCTCTCGATGATAATTTCTATACTTTTTTACTAGTAATTTTTGGGAATTATATTATGATACAACTAAGATATTTGTTTTCAATGGATTTATGTTTTGTTACAACTTAATCATTAAAAGCTTGTATTCAAGGGATATATATAGACCTAAAAAGATGATCTTAAAACTAATTAATCTACTTTTGGAGAAAAATTCAAGATAGATATCTGAGAATAGAGAAGAAGATGAAAACCCAATTCAACAAAGAACATAAAAAAACTAAGAGAAAGCTCACATTAAAAAATCTTAACAAGTCCTCAATATTTTCCAAAGTTGTTCTAATGGCATTAAGACTCTTGGCCTCTTCGATTCTAGATTCATTATTGTTGTAACAACCTAGATCATCCACTCACAGATATTGTCTGCTTTGGGCCTTGGCCTAGCCAAGCCCTCACGGTTTTGTTTTTCCCGAGAACACCCAGGAGGTCACCCATCCTGATACTACTCTTGCCCTAGCATATTTAACCTCGGAGTTCTGATAAGATTTGGTGCGTTAGGGCATGGAAAATGCTTTTGTAAGAAAGAGGTATCCGTAACCTTATAAAGCGTACTTCGTTCCCCTCTCCAACTGATATGGGATCTCATACTCTCCACCCCCTTAGGGCCCAACTCTCTTTAGGGTCCAGCCTAGTTGGCAAACAGTTTGGGTACCTGCTCTAATACCAATTTGTAACATCCTAGATCACTTGCTCATAGATATTGTCCACTTTGGGCCTTGGCCCAGCCAAGCCCTCACGATTTTGCTTTTCTCGAGAACTTCCTAAGAGGTCACCTATCTTGGTACTACTGTTGCCCTAGCATATTTAACCTCGGAGTTCTGATGTGATCCGATGCATTAGGGCATAGAAAACAAATCTGTAAGAGAGAGGTATCTGTACCCTTATAAGGCGTACTTTGTTCCCCTCTCCAATTGATGTGGGATCTCACAATCGTCCACCAAAAAATCCTTCATAATCACAAAGATAGAAGAGGAGGAACACACAAATAGTAGTAAGTAGCTAGAACACGAATAATAAAGAGGAAAATGACAAAGAGAAATGATAACGACAGAAGAGGAATTTATTGGAACAAATGACAGAAGAAGAACACAAAGACAGAAGAAGGAAAGCAAGATGGGAAATCTTTGTTTAGGTTATAAGTCTGAAAAAAAACAACGAAGCTTAAGTGGGAAAAACAACGCCATTTATGCTATTTTTTATACATCTTATTTTGGTTACAAAAATATATTCATAGTCAACATTTTTCCTCACAAAAATTAGAAAACATATTTGATAGCTAGAACATATTTGAGTTTTGGCTACAAAAATATCTTCTAACACTGTCAGCTTCTTATAAACCTCTAATTTCCTCATGTAATGACCTATAACTGATTGCTTACTTTACTCCAATGCTCGACAATAGCATAGCATAGGTGCTCTTTCTCCACTCGGGCTGTTAGATCCTGAAAAATTTTCTAAATTACTTATTATTTGTTTAATTATTTACTTATATTTTGTTTTTTGTTTAATTATTTATTTTTAGAATTGGGTCATTAATTTAGTGGGCCTAAGTAGAAATTAGAATTTTGAATGGGCACGTGAGAATTAAATTAGAGTATGGTATGGTGTTTGAGAAGATTAAAGGAGTTAGTAGATGGATTAAATGAAAGAAAGCGCAAAATTGGAGAGGCTAAGTAAGTGAGGGGCAATTTTGGAAGAATAAGCTAAAGATGAGACTTGAATTAAGAAAGAGAAGAAGAGAATAGAGAAAGTCATGGAAGAGAAGAGAGGAAGAGAGAAAAACGTGGGAGAGAAAAAGAAGAAGAAGAATCGTGGGAGAAGAGAGAAGGAAAAATAAGAGGAATCATCTTGTTAAGGTAAGCTCCATGCTATTTTCTTCTTATTTGGTTTGAAAAAGGAAGTGGAAAAAAATTAGGTTTTGTGTTGGGAATGAATGGAGGAAGAAGATGATTAAGAGACCCATTTGATTTTTAGGATTTCTAAACTAGGTTTTGACTTTTCTAACCTAGATAGACCTTGGGTAAGTTAATGCTAAACCCAATTTAGCAATTGATTCATTTATTATGATTTTGAAGTATTAGGGGTTATTGAATTGGATTTTAATGGAAAATTGGTTTGTTTTAGGAAATCAAGAAAATCCTACCCAAGAGAAAAGGGAAGGGCCAAGTTGATTTTAGATTTTCAAGAGTTATAAGGTGGGTAAAATATTTATGGTTATTGTGTAAATGGGCAATGTGCCTATGTATGTGTGTATATGCTTGAATTGCCAAATTGTGAATTGTTGTAATGTGGAAAATGCATTATGATGTGTTTTATGTTATGCATTGAAAGATGTATGACATTTTGATATGATTGAATTGTGAGTATGATCATGCTATGCCCTGGAATTGTATCATGGCATTTTGATTTAAATTGAAAGAAGAAAAGCATGAGAATATAAATTTGTGATTGATTGAATTGAGCATGAAAATTGATTATGTTTAGGCAAGAGTGGAACCGTTTCATAGTCATGTGCATGGCGACATAAAGCCTTCTCCCGACTACCTATTTGTGGCACACAAGATCCAAAAAGTGGACTCATTTCATTCACGGTGTAAACTTTGGTTTCTTCGTTTTGCTTCACAGAACCCTTGAGCCAATTGTTTGTGCATTTACATTTTGATATGTCAAGTTATGATGCAATTTGAGTGTCATGCTTTGATGATAAATTACATCCAATATATTCTATATGATGATGTGTTGAATTATGAGATGGGAATTGGAATTGTGAATGCTGAAATTTCATTGCTGGATTAAGACAAGATATGTATTCCTATATGAATATTCATATATGTTTGATTGTGTGGCTCGTTGCCAATGGCTATAAATATATTAAGCACTGAGCTGTATAGCTCAACCTATGATTTTCCCTCCTCAGGTGCAGAACGAGAAGATTAGCGATCCTTGCAAGGCATTTGGAAACTCCAAGATAGCTAGAAATCTTTTATACGAAGCTAGTGATTATTTTGGATAGCTTTATAGGCATATTAAACATGAGCATCCTTTTGTATTTTGTATTAAGTTTGATGTGTATGTTGATGTGTAAGTAAAGTTTGTTCAAACATTTAATTTGTTTAGAAATGATAATGAGAAATTGAGAAGTTCCTTTTGTGTATGATTATATTATTCTAAAGGTTGAGTATAATAGATGTGGAAGTGGAATGTGTATGTACATATTCTTCTTTGTTGAAATTGCAAATTGTTGTTAGTATTAGAATAGCATGTTAAATTTGGAAAGATTGTATGTGATGGATCATTTGAGGTGAGATTCAAGAGTTCAACGAAAAGTACTTAGTAGTTGAATTGATATAAAGAGATATTGCATTTTGCAAGCTTTCATATGTGAAGAAATTGTGTTCTAACCTTAAGGGACAAACTATATCGATATGTGTAGAATTAGCAAACGTTTTATTCATAAAAGTTGTAGCTTATCTTTCTATCTTTCCATTGGTATAAAGTATAAAGTTTTTGGATATCAGAGTTGAGAGTTACGACCATTACAAGTTAGGATGTCAGAGAGGATGTATATACAAAACAACTATAGTGAGTGAAGTGATATTGCACTATAAGAGGTCAATTTGAGGAGATTATGAGTAAAAAAGATGTTAGAATGGATTTAGGATCCATTGTAGGGGTCTTGGAGGGTGAAAATTTTTGTTACACCCGAAGGTTACATGGTTAGGCCGTGTATATTCACACAAGCGGTGTATTCCTGATGCAGAAAAATGTCCAGACCCGAAGGTTACACGGTCTGTCCATATAGTTTCACACAACCCGTATTTTGACCCTCCAAATGACAAAATCTCATTTTGAATTCTTCATGAAATTGTAGATCCAGAAGTTCTCTTTGAAACTGTCCAAAGAAGACCTTAATCTGATTCCTTAGTGAAAGTTATGCCAATTGTTCGGAGATAGGTACAACGTGATTGAGGACATGAGCATGGTTGATTCTTTTGACCATAACTTCATAACTAGACCTCTAAATTAAGTGATTCTTAAAGCAATAGATTCCTGACACATTTTCCTATGTTTCAGTAAAAACAAGTAGCTTTTGGGGTTGATTTAAAAAATATTGTTGGAAGGAAAAAGAGGGATCGGTTGGAAGGGCATAACTGTGTTATGAACACACTTTGGATTTTTAAGCATATCTTGAGCTATAGAGCTCCGAATGAGATAGTTCTTATTCAAAAATAAACTAAAGACATAGAGGTACAATTGTCTTAGAGAAGTCAAACTGTGATGTTAGTGATTGGCTGGTGTGGGCAAGCACTCTTGTGAGATGACGACAAAGTAAAGGTTCATTGGAATAATCCTAAAAGAAAACCCGCTCATGCTTTTTGACTCCGGATAGTTGGGCTTCGGAAATGGGGTCCAACACGGGTCATCTCCAACCAACATCCCAAATTTGGTGTTTTGGTGTGTTGAGTTCACTCCAAGCAATACATTAAAATTGGATTCCCAATAACACCAAAATGGTGTAATAAATAGTAACACACCAAATATAATATTTTACTATTCATGAAAAAGTTGTAAAATGACATTTTTGACCTTTTCTTATTTATATATTTCTTTTATGTTTTTATCATATTTTTATCTATTTGCATAATTTATTAAGTAATTAAATTTAAAATATATATTATTTTACACAAAATATATCATTACAAATATCTTGTTAAAAACTTTAAAATGATATTAATATTAAATATAATATTAAATTATTTTTAATATCTATTTTCAATTCTTATTTATAAGTGTTATAAGTTCATTAATAAAATATTTTAGAATAAAAATTAAAATTAAAATAAAAGGTACATAAATTTAGAAATAAAATAAACCACAATATTAATTTAAAATAAAAATATTATATTTGTCTACGTTATTAATTTTTTGTTGCAATTAATTATATATGCTAAATAATATTAATTTATTATAAAGTATATATATTAATTAAGAATAATAAATTTATTTTAATTTTTATAAAATAAATAAATAAATAAATATAAATTATTGTATAAATATAAATTAATTTAGACAATAACTAAATTATTGTGGAATATTCTTTGAAGATACTTGGTCACAAAATTTGGTATAGAGTGGTTGGAGCATAAAAAAATTGGTTTAAAATGTTTCGTAGAATATTCTTTTTTGCACTAAATTTGGTTTAAAATTTTAGTGTAATGGTTGAAGATGGTCTCGGTAGCTCAAATTGAGCCCGATTGACTTTCATCTTGGTTAGGGAAATAGAAAAGAAGTCATTTAAGCAAGCTATCGTGTCCTTACGCCAACGTACTCCAACAAAGAAACTATCCTTATAATTACTTTAAAAAAAGATGAAATTGTTTGTGGATCAAGATGCCTGTTAGTAACAATTTCCTACTTAAACTTAAGAAGAGCCCTTCTTAAAGATAGGTGAGCTGAAACTTAATTAGCTTACACAAGAATTCCATAATTGGGCCGTGTCCATCTTCTTGCTCTTCGAGACTTTTGCATAGGAAGGAAAGTCTACGTCTTGATTAAGAGTATGGTTGAGTGACTACGTGTAATACGTAACACAGATTTTATTATGTACCTAGGATCATACATGAAAGGATTAACAATGAAGGTAATGCAGAATAACTGATTTCGGTTCTATCTTTGATTCTGATGCCGTTTCTAAGCTCTAAACGATCACTGAAAATGCAATTAAGAATTGCCCAACTTTATGGGAAAGGACAAAATTGTAACATTCTCTATTTTGGACAAGCATTAATTGCAATTTTGACTCTAGTTTAAAAACAATTGAAAATCTTAGTTAAGCCACGCTACTGAATAAGTTGACTAAGTTTAAAAGCAAAACATTTGATCCAAAGATAATTAAAGTCCATCATTATGTCCTATAAGGCTTTCGATATTGAAAAGTATCAAATGCATGTGTCATATGCAACGCAAATCCAATACATTCACGTATACCTAATACCTCACTAATATGAATGGGAAAATAGAGTATGACAAACTAGGATGATACCTTTATGATCTAAATTATATCATCTTCATTTGTAGGTCTAGATTTCTCTAACGTTATGATAAACTGCATTAGAGATATCCTGTTTTATCTCACTGAATGCTAAATAGCATTAGAGAAAACCTTTATGTTCTCTAACTAAATGCTAAACTACTTTAGAGAACCTCTTTATAGGATTAAAAACTTATATCCCCTATTTCACGTCAAATTATGGATACTCGTACTAAAATTGTATGCGTCTAAATGACATAGGGACAAGGTCAATCTGTAATATGCCCAACAACCTTTAAAAGCTTAAGATAGACATAAATCTTCAAACTTTCATACGTATTATGGAAATGTATGATAACACATATTAGGATAAACAATGAAAAACTTTATTGATGAACCATCATACTATCATAATATATCAAAATGTACAAATGTACATGGAGCAAACATAACGATCCGCTAATAATAGGGCCTAAGAACATCAAAACACCCATACTGTATACTTGTGTTGTAAACACAAGTGAGCGAAGTCCTTTAGTTAAAGGATCGACTTATAGTTCCTTAGACTTTAAATGCCCTAAACCTTAATGTCACCTTTTCGTATCAACACCTTTATGACCAAATAATTGACCATTAAATGCTAAGACCCTATGATATTCTTTGTTGTTATTAAACAACACAGCAAGAAGATTACCACAATACAACCAAATGGGTCTTGCCACTAAATCAACCACAGACAACTCAGAAATTAAGTTTCTAAGCTAAACTTTCTATGAAGCATCCCTATAGCATGCACTCTATATGCATAGTTGAGAAAGTTACTTGTGTCTTCTTAATGCATTTCCACGATATTGTACCATCTGAAACTTAAAACTATGACATTAAGAGGACTTTCAATCATCTGGACACATAGTTAAAATATAAATCTAAATTTCCTACGAGGTTTAGTCTGTTGACTTTTTTATATGTCAATATATAATCCTTGTTTTCCCTTTAGTATCTGAACATTCGCTAAACTGCATTCTATGAGAGGTCTGATGAATGCTAAGATCTATCCCAGTGAACCTGAATACTTAGGACAGAAGATGCTACACTAAGTTCCTTTATGTTAAAGTTTTTGACCAAAAGTTGCTTAACTTCATACAACATGGTCAAGTAATTTAGAGTGAGCAATACATCATCCACATGCAGTAATAGGAAGATAACTTTGCTCCCCTTGACCTTATATTACAAGCATCTTTTAACTTTATTTTCTATAAAGCTGAAAGAGGCCACAAACTCATCAAATGTAAGGTATCACTTTCAGAAGATTTGATGCAAACCATATATTGATCTGCATAACTCGCAAACAATGTCGATTCCATCTGGATCTTGAAATCCTTCAGGTTGTACCATATAAACTACTTCATAAAGGTATTTATTTAGGAAAGCAGTTTTGATAGCCATCTGATGTAACTTTATATCATCATGAGCTATAATTGCCTTTATCACTCAAAATGTATCATTCGAGGATACGAGAGAAAACGTAACATAAAGTCAATCTTTCGCTCTAAGTGAATCATTAGGCAACTGAGCGAACTTATAAGCCACTAAATTTTGAAGTAAATCACACGTTAATATTAAACTTATGTACAATATACGAAGTACACAAGAAGGGGGGGTTAAATTGTATAATCTTTTTGTGAATACACAAAACCTTTGATATTTCTTGAAAAAGAAAACTTTTTCAAGTATTAAAGGAATATCAAATAGTTACGTAATTAAATCGCATATAACTTCTATATACTTGTATAAGAACAAGAGAAATTAAAAGTGAAGAGTTAGAAGGTAGACACTGCAATTTTTATATTGGTTCACCCCAAACCTTGAGCTACATCTAGTCCTCAGAATCCTTCTGAGTTTTCACTATACGTCGTCAAATTTACAAGTATTCTTTCCTCCCTTCCAGAGCCTCTTCAGATCTCTTACACTGAGTATTCTTTCTTTTATCTTAGCCTCTCCAGGCTCTTAACCTTTTCTTTCTCTCACTAGAAAGATATTGTGAGCTTTTTGTTATAGTAGAGTTCGCTCTCTTGTATCACACTTTGAATACAGAATTTTTGTAAGTAATAACTTGGAAGCTAAAAGATTAAAAGTTATTCAGTCTTCGACTACGACTAATATTTATAGGTTAAGTCTCCAATCGCTTCCTACTTCTTGCTAACTGCTTCTTGCTTTTTGCTTCTTACTTCTTGTGGAAACCATTATTTAGTTGAGTTTTGTAACTAACTCAAACTGTTTCTGCTGTGTTTTCGAACTTCTTCTGTGTTTTCGCCACTTCTTCTGTGTTTTCGTCACTTCTTCTGTGTTTTGCCACTTCTTCTGTGTTTTCGCCACTTCTTCTGTGTTTCGTCACTTTTTCTGTATTTTCGCCACTTCTTCTATGTTTTTGCCACTTCTTCTGTGTTTTCGCCACTTCTTCTATGTTTCGTCACTTTTTTTGTGTTTTCGCCACTTCTTCTATGTTTCGCCACTTCTTCTGTGTTTTACCACTCCTTCTATGTTTAAAAATTTCTTCTGTGTTTTTGCCACTTCTTTTGTGTTTTCGCCACTTTTTCTGTGTTTTACCACTTCTTCTGTGTTTTCGAACTTCTTCTGCATTTTCAATCTTCTTTTGTGTTTCGTCGCTTCTTCTGTGTTTTCGCCACTTGTTCTGTGTTTCACCACTTCTTCTGTGTTTTTTTCACTTCTTCTATGTTTTCACTGCACGCTTAACACACTCATCAAAGTAGTTCATTTATTTCAAACATTATTATTATTTGATTATCAATAAAATTATTATTCGTAAAGTTTTTTTGACTTAACAATCTCCCCCTTTTTGATGATAACAAATAATCATAATTTTTAGAAGGGTAAAAATGACTAAGAGAATATTATTCATATAAGGAATAAGATGACAACAAAAGATATACACATGCATATACAAAATACACATATGAAAACAAACTTGTAATCCTATCTTCTTTTCTTCTTACTGATCTCCCCCATTTGCTATCTTTCTTCTGCTTCTACTCTTCTTCCCCTATTTGTTATTAATCAAAAAGCTTTATCGCAGATGCTTTATGATTTGAGAAAACATCCGTTCCATGTCAGTTCGGATCAACTTGAGGTCTTCTTCTATAGAAACTCGTAGATACACCACTTCCTTATGTAGATCACCAATTGAGTCACTCAAATCATCCACCTTAGTATGAATTTCTTTAATCTCCTTAACTAAGGCTTCCTGACTCCACTGCTGTTTGTGACTAACTTCTTTCGAAAAAAAGTAGAAACTTGTTGAGATGTTCTTGTTGGAGAGAAATTTGTAGCAACAGGTGTTTCTAAAGGTAAAACATACAGTTCGATGATTTTAATAGCAGGAGGTTTGAAAGATTGTTTTCCTTTGGGGAGGTCAAGGTCATCAGGTCTGGTTAGTTTTGGGATTGGTTTTTCAAGAAGGTTTAGGACATCTTTTATTGAAGATATAAAACTCAAAGGTCTAAAATGCATGATTAAATGCACAAAAGTCTCTAAGTTGAAACTAATACCTTCAACCATGATAGTTCTGTGTTGTCCTTTTGTCACTTTTCTAACTACCTGAAAAGCTACATCTGTGGAGAAGCGTCCACAATGACTTCCTGATGCCTTTTAAATGTGATGAGAAACATAGATTCCTCTTGATTGAGCCGCATTGCATGCCTCATCTATGTTTCTTACTGCTGCTTGTATTTCATCCTTTGTGAGATCACCTGTATGCTTCAGGGTGCATCTTCTGTTTCCCTTTCTCTACATTGCGTACAATGTTTGAAGCTCTTGGTTAGATATCTGGTACAATCTTGATCAATGTTCTATTTTTCACAGGGTAAATAGTATATCGATCCTTGGACATCTTCAACGAATATGGTTCTAACTTTTCATCTCTTAGAATCCCATATAATCTTCTTTCTTCATGATTGAGAAGATACATTGATCGATTATTGATCAGAATTAGTTCAACTTATACCTTGATCAACCTTCTCACTATAATTTTCTTTCTTCATGATTGAGAAGATGCATTGATCGATTATTGATCAAAATTGGTTCAACTTATACCTTGATCAACCTTCTCACAGGTTCTCTTATAATAATTGAGCTTCTGCTTCTCATAGGCATCACTTCTTCAATCACCTTCATTCTCAAATCCTCTTTTCGGATAGGTTGAGAAGGATTATACAGAGTTGATTTGTGTTCAACTTGCTTTTTCTTCTGTTGAACATCAAGTGAGGTGTTCTTTTTATGACTGGTCTTTAGCTTCTTACTCTCATCTACCAGTCTAGAAGGAGGTTGTTGTTGAGGTTTCTTCTTCTCATACGCCAACTTCCTCTCAATTTCTGTTTCTTTAGTCAATTTTGCAAGCTTTTTTTGCAAAATTGAGACCAAAGATCTATTGGCCTGTGGTGCTTTCTCAGTCTTTTCAGAATCTTCAGCAAGAGTTGAACCTTTTCCTCTCTTCTGCACTTGTTGACGCAAGGTCAATAGTCTTGGTGACCTTCTGAATTTTATGAATTTTTTAGAATAAAGTGTCTCCCCCTTTCTTTTCATCGACACTTGTTTGGTAGACTGCTTTTCTTGACTTTCTTCTTCGTGTGAAATCGTCTTAGCTTTCACTGATACCTCAGACGATTTGCTCTTCTTTTCTTTTGTAGGCATTCTTTCTATGGATTGAGGTTTTATCTTCCTTACGGGAGTAACCTTTTCATTCAAGCAGCGTCTTACAGTACACTCCCCCTCAGTTCTTGCTTTTTCCATAAAATCTGTATCCTCCTTTTTTTGAGACTTCAAACCCATTCTAGTGATAGTTGAAGCATTAATGATGCTTTTATATTCATCTTCATTTGGTTTCCTCTGTCAAGAAGGACTCCAAAATCTCTAAAGATTCTTGTCAGCAGCATACCATAGGGTAATGCATTTGAGTCTCTCTTCGTCTTCATCATACACCTTAAAATCAAGTGTGGAAGATTTACAGGCTGATGATTGAGTAGATGAAACAAGCATTGTTCATCTATAGTCGTCACAAGATTCTTTGAACCTGTTCTTGGTAGAACGCAATGAAAGAGTAGTGCATGTAGAACCCTAGCCTTTGGAACAAGAGTTGACGTCTTCTTATCCTTTGGGTCATTACTTCCATAGAGTTGTCGATTGATTTGTGCTTTCTCTATACTGCTTTTAGTCATCCATCTTGTGGTATGAGACACCTCTGCTCCAGCACATGGACATTCATTGACATTCTCTATTAACTCCATTGTTACAATAACTGACATTCTATCCACCATTGAAACTAAGGTTTCATCTACTACTTTCGCATTCTTCCAGAACTCATATACTTCATTCAGGTCTACTGTTTCACGAACCTGTAAGAAGTTTTTCCAACCCGCTGCTTCAATTTTTGATTCAATATCCATCTGGTTCTTTTTCAAGGAGTTGAAATCAACATGCCTTCCATAAATCATTGATTGCTCCATTGGTAATCTGTAGACAATAAAAACTAAACACACAAATATATTTTTCTTAAGGAAATGAGGTTAGTATAAGAAGATGAGAATGTATACAGAAAGAACTTGATATCAAGAACAGAGTAATGAAACGTTTTATTGAGAGTTCTGCAAAAAGTCGATTTCAGAGTATTTTAGGAATATTCTAGAGTAGGTGATATTATAAAACCTTTGAGAGGATTTCCCTCCTTTTTCTAAAAAAGTTACCGCTTGTAACCTACTGTTGTCGTTTTCTTGAAATATTACGACTTTTTACCTTCCTTACTAAAAAAGTCATCTGGGTCATGACGTGTCAGGTGCTTGCTCACTCAACACAACCATATTCAGGTTTCGTCTGATTTCTCTGAATCTTTCTTCGTTCAAAGGCTTAGTGAAGATATCTGCCCACTGATGATTCGTCTCAACAAATTGTAGACTCACGATTCCCTTCTGTACATAGTCTCGTAGGAAATGATGTCTAACTTCGATATGCTTTACCCTCGAGTGTTGTATTGGAT
>JAOSBK010000205.1:36968512-36981414 GCA_027568895.1 Erythroxylum shatona | reverse complement strand
AAATAAATGCAACATCTATGATGCAATTGAAACCCTTAAGCTTTCTTGATTCAAAGAAAACAATGAGTGGCTTATTTGCTCTATTATAAATATGTACCCACCTTGAATTCCTTACTTATGAACTTGCTTAGGGATATCTTTCCTCTTATTCCTCTTGCCTCTCTTGCCCCACTTGATTTCCTTAAACAATAACCAAAATTCCATTCAATTTGGTTTAGAAATCAAAAAGTCATACCTCAACAATTTAGACTATTTCTAATGTTGAAACAAAAAATCTATGCTCGACTTTTATCCAAAAAATTTAGACTCTTAGAGACTGAATGTAGACTTTATTCCTTCACACAATTTGTATCCCTATGTCTCTAGTTTGCAACAAATCAAAAATTATCTTATTTGGACATCTACAGAAGAAGCTATGCCCAAAATACCAAAACATGTCTATGTAGGAAAAATGGACTTCGTTGCGGCAAAGTCGGAAGTTCATCGTGGCGAACTTCTCCAGAAACTTACTCCGAAGACCTATTTTGCTACATTTTCCATCCTTTCACTTCCCCCCTTTCATATATAACCCTTCTTAACACTAAACCATCTTTTCAACTTCATTTTCAACCTAAAATCATTCACAAATCAATTCATAAACTACTCTTGATCATTAACCAAACAATAAAACATTAACATAAACCACTCATCAACAACTTCCTACCCACATTCAACCATGTTTTCACTTCTAACTAATCCTAAATATGCTTCATCCAACAATCAAGAAAGGTTAATGCTTATACTTACTTGTTTGAGCCTCAAAGTCTTCAAGTTCTTCAAGATTTTCATAAGCCCTAGCTTTTCTCTTCCTTTTCTCCCTTCTCCTCCTTCATTCACGATTTTGCTTCTCTAAAATACAAGACTATAATTAATTCTATCACTTGTACTCTAAATGCATAAGCAAAGTCCACTATGCCCTTCCATGTAATGCCTTAGCGCTTTAACCTTAAGTGATCTTCCAATTTTGCCCTTATACATTCTTACTTCTTCAATTCAACTTACACCATACTATACTCTTACTTAATCTTAATTTCTCCATTTAATACTTCTAATTACATCAATCTAAGCAATAAATCCTCCAATCATTGACATGCTAATTTAACTCCAAACAAAATAATTTATCTAGCAAGACCACAAAATTTAATCAATTCATACTTAATAAAATAAAATAAAAAATTTGGGGCCCAACACGAAAGGTCTCTATAGAAGTTCTCGTCCGTTCGCCGCGAAGAAACATAAAGTTTTTCCTTGGCAACCCACCTGCCAGAACCTAGGGACCCAACATATTATGGTATCAAAGCATGAAGATGATCCGATGATGCTTAAGGAGATCCCATTGGACTAAGCTCACGTTTTAGGACTTCGAAGTTGGGCTCTGAAAACGGGGCTCAACCGGACGACTCTTTCTATCATATAACACCACATACAGTATTCTAACGATATCTCTATAATAATGATTGTTTTGCTTAAAGTCAATTAAAACTATATATTGACCTCATGTTCCTATGAACTCCAAAATATAAGTTTTAAGCATACTTCCAACAGTTAAAACTGTTGGAAACTCATACATACAATCACTTGTTCTATATCCTTAGCTGTTAAATGTTGTTTCAGTATATTCCTACTAGGATGTATAGCTTATATTGTTATTAGTTCTGTCTCTAATAATCTCTTTGCTCAATCACCTTTATCGTGTACACATACTTCTTATTTCAATCACAAGGTATCAATTTTCCTATCCAAATTCAAAATATGGATTCAATTTTCAATTTCTCTGTAAGATTCATAAATTTTGAATCCTTAATTTGGACTTTGTTGATTGTTTCAATTTGGGCTTTGTTGATTCATTCATGTGAAACTGATCTGCTAATAGTACTTCGGTTTGACCAAAAATTCAACTCAACATTCTATGCTCTTAATTACACTAGGTTTGGTAATCTCAATATCTAAATTTATGCTACATCGTTATTGAATTTTCTGTTCAATGCATCATATTATAACACTAGCTTTATTGGGAAATACTGATTTGCACATCATAATCTTCAAGTAACTCTATCCATTGTCTCAATCCCATATTCAATTCTTTCAAACTCAATAATTACCTTAAACTTTATTGATCTGAAAAATTTTGAAATGTTTTAGTACATATAATGTCTTGAAGCTTTCAAGGTAGTTACTATTGCAACAAGTTCTAAATCATATTCCAAATAATTCAACTTATGAGACTTTAATTGTCTCCATGCATATGAAATTACTTTATTATGCTGCATTAGATTTCTGCCTAATCTATAGTGTGAAATATCATTGTATTCTACAAAATCTCCAAATTCGAATGATATAATTAATATCAGTATTATAATTCCTCAAAATCTCTTTACAATCGTCAGTCAAACAATTTACACGTTTTTCCTCAAACATTTTTTTCAAAGGGCTAAGATCAGTAAAAATCTCTTAACAACTTCTAGTAATGTCCAATATATAGCTTGTTCTAGAAAACTCTTAATCTCTTATATATTTCATGGAGTTTCTCACTTCCTCATTACCTCTACTTTCTTTGGGTCTCCCAATATGCCATGTTCAGATACTAAACAACCTAACATATTATTTGATTAAGCTAAGATTCACTCTTATTGAAGTAGGCATATAATTATTTCTACGTTCATGAGATGTAAGAAGTACCTCAAATATTCAAAATATTCTTAATTTTTCAAATACATTCAATATATCATCTATAATCATAGTCACTAATTGATTCAAGCAAATTTGGGACACTTAATTCTTCAATACCATGATACTATCAAGGGCATTTATTAACTCAAACAGATATTATAAAAACTCTATGTGCCTATGATTAGTTCTCGTAATTCCTTAAGTAACTAACTCCTCAAATGAGGTAATATTATCTCATGTTATTTTTAGTCTCCCAATTAACTTCTTTTCTCGAATGATTTTCTCCATTCATTCGATTTCCCCTAATTTCTCATCAACTTATTCTAATGTATGTTTATTTATACTAGTTTCTCCACACATTTCAATTTATTTGCAATCTTAACTTCCTATGTTGGTAACACATTCATCAGATCTAATTTGTATCTCCCGAACATATTTACACAGAATATAATGTGGACATATATTCTCCTCACACTAACAAGAATGTCGTCTTAAATCTAAGAATCCAATCACATAGTTCGATACTTTACATTAAACAAAGTGCATACATTCTCAGTACCATATTCTACCTCTTATGCTTAAGTCTCCGCTAGGGATATGACTCCAATATTGACTTTTGATTTATTACACATTCGATTCTGATTTGTTCTGTCATTGACCATTCTTAAAATAAACTATCTAGTCTACTTAACCTAATTTGGTGAAATTCTTCTTCGAAAGAAGATTTCTTGCTACTATCATCAATACTGTTTATGTAATCCTTATCAATCAACTGTTTTTATCATTTCTTACCATCCATTCTTAGTACCTTAAGAAGATCAATGTCTATTATTTCTTACAAGGTCATAATGTTTTATTTATCAAAACTCAATGATGTAGTAGACATGATTACTGTCTCCTACACTTAGGTGTGTATAATCAAGGTCATCCCATTCTATCTCGAGATTTATTTCTGACAATTCTCCAATTTATATATATTACACTAATGATACTTTGATTTCAATTGATCCTAGACAATATTTCTCTCTTTATTCCTACCCATAATCAGCATATCCCTGCTACGATCGTGACAGAAACCTATTTTTGTCAAGCCACCATCGTGCCTTGCACTTTCTTCCTCGCAATAACACACATACTAACATTAATTCTACCCTAATTTTTCCAGAATTTACCTATTCTAATGCTACATCATTTCATAATAATTTAACTACCATATTGATTGCATTCACTCTTCCCATTTGATTCATCATCTTTTTCTTAATCTCATGCATATGTAAAATCCTATCTTGTATTTTACGTATTTTATGTATGTATGAGATTAAGAAAAAGATGTCATATTCACATCTATTTCACATTTGAGGATATATCATCACTTTACAATATTGATGTCATATTCAATAATACATCCACCAACACAAATTCGTTGAATCTTTATCTGCCAAATCTAACCATATACTATTTCTCATTTTTAATTATCCATAAACTTTCGTTTTCTCTCATTCTGATAGATCATCATTCTTCTCACTATTTCTATCAGCTCAAACTTTTAACAAATGCTCATCTGTGTGACTCATATAAATGTGACTAAGACTGAGGATCAGTTGCTACTGCCTGCTATAACATGTCTAAAATGCAATGTAACTTGACACATATTTCAAAAAATGCCCATGTAAGATACTAAATTTGGGCTCTGATACCAAAAATTGTAGCGCTCCACTTTCATAAAACTCGTACTCGACATCCTCAGTGATGTTTGAGAACATGCCTTGCAAAGGTGGCATGCTAGCACAATCAGTCAGTAAAATCTCATTTCAAAATTTTTTAAAAACAATGCACGCATATATGGAAATCAATAATCAAATTGGGCCCATTCTTTTCTTTCATAACATCAAAATCACATTTATTATTATTATACTCAAGATCAATCTCATTTACAAACTTGTGCACTATGGAAAGTTATTACATAAGAAATATTCAAATACACATTGTACAATATTAGCAGAAAACTCAATTTGATACAAAAATAAGAAAATATAAATGTAGACACGAACTGATCTCGACCTTTATCTCTTACTTGAATGCAGGGGCTAAACTCCTATTTGTTTAATGGGATAACTCTTCTGAACCTAAAAATATTGCAAATTTTAGGTGAGTTTTGCAAACTCAATGAATGACCATCCTTGATGGCTCACTTAATCGCATAACACATACAGTTCATCAATTCATCATATTGAGTCATATATATTACAAATTCCCTTTAGCATATATCACATTCAGGAATCAGTTAAACTATTCAAATCATACATATCAGATACATATGTGGTGCTCATGAGACTCATTTTCAATTATTACTTTCTTGTGACCGAGTTCCTTTTTCACTGGCCCATATCCTTTAATGGATACCAAGCTTATATCAGATAATATCCTATATCCGTTAGTGGCTTTTTCACATTCTAATCTTTAAGCTCTTTTTCATTGGCAACTCCAATCACAACTGCCTTTATCTTTTATGCATTCATGTAATGGAATGCTTGATGTTCTCATATTCTCAATCAATCACATGATTTCATATTCACATTTATAATACATTTATCATCGGACCATGGTCCAACATTCAACATAAATGTTGAGTACACTTATTCAGTCAGATTCACATACAAGGAGGACTTCAAATATCACATTCATGCATCACATCATCAGACTGTCAATGTCCGAAATCAACACAATCAAAGTCACATTTATATGATAATTCAAAGCATAACATAAATAAAGCAATCAGTAAGTAAGACCATCTAGGTCGACTCATAGTACGCTCTAGATTAGCATTAGCTTCCATAATTCGAAAACATCCAGATGCGGACGCTCTATCTTGATTTATCCAAGGCTTCATTAAGAATCTCCAAGAACCTAGCTCCTTCAACATCCACGAAAATCAACTTTCAAGGTGAAGTGGGTTGGATCTTTTAGCAAACAGTAGGAGATAGAAAGATAGTTAAGTGGCTAGTAATGGAAGAAAGCAAGGTTCAACTTTATGGCTTTAGAGAAGAGAGTGTCGTGACAAAGAGAGAATCAATGAAGAAAATGAAGAAGATGAAAAAAAATGAAGCATATGTCGTGTTTAGCAAGTGAAAGACCCAAAATATGGTCTTTCATTTAATAAATTCGTGACTTATACATATGGTGTGGTAAATGACACTTGTCACTTGCCACATGTCACTCTCTCAAGGTCTCTTCTTTGTCTTTTTTTAACTAGTCCATTTATCTCCTATTTTTACTCAAATTATCTCCTAATTTTCAATGACATAAGTCATTAAATCTTAATGTGACATATTAAAATTTCTACTACCATTTGATATTTATTTCTACCACTATTCATCAATTGTTCTGCCACTTGGTATTTTTCTTAGTCTAATATACGCTTAAAACTTCATAATTTTTCCAAATTTTCACCAAAAATTTTGAGTCAATAAATATACTCTACAAATCAATTCTTAAGACACATAATCCATAATTCACATTATAATTGAATTAAACAATCATTTATATCTGAAAATGTCAAATAAGTACATAAACAATTCATTTTAATGTAAAAAATAAATATTCACATGTGTGTTTGCTAATATTATGCATAAGTATGAAATGTAATTTTCTAATCTCTCATTGCTATTTTCTTAATTACAGAAATCCAGGGTTCTAACCCTTATTATAGAAACGAAATGTTACACCAAATGTACTATAAAATGAAAATTTTTTAAGTACTACTTTAATAGACTACGATTTTCAAATTTTGTCACTAAAAAGTTATTTCTAACTATGATTTTCAAAATTTGTAGCCAAAAACTTAACTTTAACTACGAATTTAAAATCATAGCTAAATAAAAGATAACCAAAATTAAAATTTGTTTGAGTGACTTCTCAATTAGTTTTTGTCTTTGATGTCCAAATCATTAACTTATTTTATCTTTAAAGCTAATTAATATAACAAAGTATTCTTTATGACTAATTACAAATATTGGATTTGGATGTCTCTTATGATTCTTATCTTCTATTACTAACATTTATATTTTCTATTTCTTTCTCTCTTAAAAGTTAGAATAGTTAGGTGACAAAAATCAATATATATGCTCAATATGCTTAGAGGCAAATAATGTGGGATTTGAGAATGTTATTGTAAATTATTTAATATTTTCTAATGTGACAAAATATTTTAGATAATATTAATCATGATAATTATAAAATTGTTAAAATAATTATTTATATATTTTTAATAGAAAAAGAAATGAAATAATCATTTTAGTGGGTTTTCTAATTATTATAATCATTATTACCAAAAACAATATAAGATGTATAAGAATAATTTATACAATACCAGTAGTGTTTAGGATACCGTACCATTTTGGACGGTACTGGCCAGTACGGTCGGAACAGTATCGACATCATTAGCATCGACCTTAAATGCCGGTGGTATCGGTTGTTTTCATTTGGTATCGGCAGGTATCAACAGTACCAGAACATATCGGCAAGTATCGTAAAATTTAAGAAATCCAAGGACCAAATTGCAATTTTTAAGAATTAACCCTAAAATCCCCACCCCCGACTCTTTTTCACTCTTCTTCTTCACTCGCTCGCCTCTTCCCTGTCGCCTACCTCTTCTCTGTTGCCCTCTCACTGTCGCCGCCGTCGCCATCTCTGCCCTCCCCGACGTCTGCCTCTCCTCCTTTGTTAATCCTCCTTGACTCATCCCTTGGCATTTGTTGAAGACACTTCCTCCACAGGGATCTGAAGATGCCACCTCATACACCACACCGAAGGTCGCAGCTGGAGCTCATCTTCACAGAAAGCCACGAAAGACACACCCATGACAAAACCCGAAGACTCGAAGTTGATTTTGTGATTTTTTCTTATTTCAAAATTTTCATGCTTAATTAGAATTTTTGTTATGTTGGATTGGAATGTTGGAATTAGGATTACAATTTTGGTTGGATGATGCACGGTGTTGGATGTTGTTTTTTATGATGAATGTTTTGGTGCGTCATCTGGGATTTTGGATACTGAATTAGTTAGGTTGTGTTTGTGTATCTGATACTGAAATGAATTGGTTAGAGTTGGAATGTGATCTGAATATTGAATTGAATTGGTTATGTTTGTGTATCTGAATTCTGAAATAAATTTGTCATTTGTGTTGGTTCATGGTCATGGTTGTTCACGGTTTGGTTTGGTCAAGAGGAAGTTGCAAATAATCATATAAATGAATCTTTAAGTTTAAGCTATTTAAGGACATAAATTATAACATAATGAAATATATTTACGTTGGAACTTGGAAATTGACTAGAAAATTTGCAATTTAAGGCACAAAATTAGAATATAATGAAAAACCCTTTTTAAATCAACAGACTTAGAAATTGAACTTGCATTGGCTTGGTTGGCAATGCAAAAGGGCTGATGTTAAGAGTTAAGACCCTTAGAACCAAATTGAAAATTTTTTAACTCTTAATTTGAAAATTATGATACTATAAATAACATATATATAATTTTTGTATTCTCACATCATTTTGATCAAATTAATTATTGGTTTTATAATAAAATGAAACTGAAGAAGGTTTTAAACTAAACTGAAGAAGGTTTTCTGATTTTTAGAATTAGAAATTTTTTGAAATAGAAATAGAATTATGAATATTTTGTGATTGTTGGAAATAGAAATTGATGAAAATTGATGAAAATGGAAATTGTTGATGTATGTTTTGTAATTGTTGAAAATTGAAAATTGTTGGAAATTAATAAAATTGAAAATTGTTGATATATGTTTTGTGATTGTTGTAATTGAAACTTGTTAGGAATTGATAAACATGGAAATTGTTAATGTATGTTTTGTAATTGTTGAAAATTAGAAATTGTTGGAAATTAATAAAAATGGAAATTGCTGATGTGTTTTTTGTGATTGTTGGAAATTGATAAAAATGGAAATTGTTGATGTATGTTTTGTGATTGTTGAAATTGGAACTTGTTGGAAATGGAAATTGTTGATGTATTTTTGTGATTGTTGGAAATTGGAAATTGTTGGAAATTGATAAAAATAGAAATTGTTGAAGTATGTTTTGTGATTGTTGTAATTGGAATTTGTTGGAAATGAAAATTGTTGATGTATGTTTTGTGATTATTGGAAATCAGAAATTGTTAAAAATTGGTAAAAATGAAAATTGTTGATGTATGTTTTGTAATTATTGTAATTGGAATTTGTTAGAAATGGAAATTGTTGATGTATGTTTTGTGACTGTTGTAATTGGAACTTGTTAAAAATTGATAAAAATGGAAATTGTTGATGTATGTTTTGTGATTGTTGGAAGTTGAAAATTGTTAGAAATTGATAAAAATGGAAATTGATGATGCATGTTTTGTGATTGTTGGAAATTGATAAAAATGAAAATTGTTGATGTATGTTTTGTAATTGTTGTAATTGGAAGTTGTTGAAAATGAAAATCATTGATGTATGTTTTGTAATTGTTCGAAATTGAAAATTGTTGGAAATTGATAAAAATAGAAATTATTGATATATGTTTTGTGGTTGTTCTAATTGGAACTTGTTGGAATTTCTTGGAAATGGAAATTGTTGATGTATGTTTTGTGATTGTTGAAAATTGGAAATTATTAGAAATTGATAAAAATGGAAATTTTTATGTATATTTTCTTATTGTTGTAATTGGAATTTGTTGGAAATGGAAATTGTTGATGTATGTTTTGTGATTGTTACAAATTGAAAATTGTTGAAAATTGATAAAAATGAAAATTGTTGATGTATGTTTTGTAATTGTTGTAATTGGAACTTGTTGGAAATTGTTGATGTATACTTTGTGATTGTTGGAAATTAAAAATTGTTGAAAATTGAAAATTGTTAGAAATTGATAAAAATGGAAATTGCCAATGTATGTTTTGTGATTGTTGAAAATTGGACATTGTTGGTAATTGATAAAAATAGAAATTGTTGATGTATTTTTGTGATTGTTATAATTAGAACTTGTTAGAAATGAAAATTGTTGATATATATTTTGTGATTGTTGAAAATTAGAAATTGTTGGAAATTGATAAAAATGAAAATTGTTGATGTATGTTTTGTGATTGTTGGAAATTAGAAATTGTTGGAAATTGATAAAAATGGAAATTGTTTATGTATGTTTTGTGATTGTTGTAATTGAAATTTGTTGGAAATGAAAATTGTTGATGTATGTTTTGTGATTGTTGGAAATTGATAAAAATAAAAATTGTTAATTTTTGTTTTGTGATTGTTGGAAATTAGAAATTCTTGTGAATTATTTTGCATGAAATTGGATTATATATAATGTAATAATACAGAATGAGTTATATTATATAAGATGAATATGCATATTGTGTACTGAAATTATGTGTTATTTATTTTTATGTGTACAGACAAATAAAAGAAAGTTCAAATACTCCCGATCAACCCCCTTCAGAAAGATACAGTGATCTAGCTTGGGCTCATGTTGGTATGGTTCCCGGTATGAAGAACTATACTATTTGCTTGTTTTGTAACAAGCATTTGAAAGGTGGAGGAATCACCCGATTGAAAAAAGGCATTTAGATGGTATTAAAGAAAATGTGGAAGCATGTAAAAAAGTAAGTCATGATGTGAAGTAACAGATGAAAACATTGCTTGATGAACATCAATTTGAGAGAGATAGAAGTGAAAGATTGAATTTTGAACTTAGTAGTGGAAGTTTGTTTTCTAGTTTCCGTGGTAATTATGGAAATGTTGAAGATGAAAATGGTAGTGGTACTGGTAGTGTTCCATCTCAAGATCATGAAGAATCTGATATGAGGAAGAGAAGAAGGCATGTAACTAGTTTCTTTGCACCACGAACAACTCCTGGAGCCCAACCTTCAATTCGTAGTGCAATGTAATAAAGAGATGCGGCTTACAGTGTTAAGTAGATGGTGGTATGATTCATATTCGTCATTCAATGCTTCTCAGTCTATTACTATCAACCTATGATAGATGCAATAACCTCTTATGGTACAGGATACAAAGGTCCTTCGATTGATGACTTAAGAGGTAAACTTTTTTGTCGTGTTTTTTCTGAAATTAGAAATTATTTGGCTGAAAGAAGAGTGAATTGGAGTACTTATGGATGTTCAATTATGTGTGATGGTTGGACAAATAGGAGACAAGAGCCTATTATAATTTTTTTGATTTATTCTTCAAATGGCTCTATGTTTTTGAAATTGATTGATTCATTTGGCCTTATTAGAAATACTGAGACTTTGTTTGGGATATTTGATGAAGTTGTGAATGAAGGAGGGCCAGAAAACATTGTTCAATTTATTACTGACAATGATTTCGCTTATAAAACGGTAAGAAAAAGGTTGCAGAATACGTATAATTCATTTTTTTGGAGTCCTTGTGTTGCACATTGCATTGACTTAATGCTTGAGAATATAGGGGATCCTAAGTATTTTTTTTTGTTATTAATGAGACTATATAGAAGGCTAAAAAGGTGACTAAGTTCATTTATAATCATGGATGGGATTTGAATTTGATGAGAAAAGAATTTACCAATAGTAGGAATTTGTGTCGTCTTACTGTGACAAGATTTGCAACAAATTTCTTATCACTTCAATCTTTTGTTTCAATGAAGAAAGAGTTAAGATAAATGTTTATAAGTGATAAGTGGGTTGCATTTTAGCATGATAGGTCTAATGTTGTAGTGGAGGTTTGTAATATTATACTATAAGATAGAAAAATTTGGTCACAATATCAATTTGTTATCCAAGTTTGTGAGCCTTTGGGTGTTTCACTTGGCTGATAGTGAAGAAAAGCCAACAATGGGTTATATTTTTTATGCCATGGAGAGAGTAAAGGAAGCAATCAAGGCCAATTTGAAAAATAAGCCTTCTTTATACATACAATATCTCTCAATCATTAATGAGAGAAGCGAAAGACAACTTTCTTCTCCATTGTTTACAACTAGGAAATTTTTAAATCCTAGTGTAAATTTTAGACTAGATCTTATAAAGCATGTTGAAATTAATAAAGGAATGCTTTTAACAATTACAACAATTATTATACTTGACGTGATGCAAGATATTTTAAGCTTCCAAATGGAGTTTTACAAGTTATCTTATGGGGATTTTGGAATGTCAATTACTATTTGACAAATAGGAAAACTTTCTCCATGTATTAATTATTTCCTATTTCTTATTTGTTGAAAATTAATTATCACTTTATTTTGTTTATAACACTACTTTTGTTATCTTATAACTTGCAGTTTCTTGGTGGGATCAATTTGGAAATGGTGTTTCAGAATTGAAAGGGTTTGCAATTTGGATTTTAAATCAATGTGTGAATACAACAGGCTGTGAACAAAACTAAAGCACATTTGAATTTATCCACTCAAAGAAAAAGAATAAATTAAAGCATAAGAGATTGAATGACTTAGTTTTTGTTCGTTATAATTTAAAGCTTTGGAAAAGGTACATTATTTTCATTATTGTCATTATTAATTTCGATATAATTTCGTATAGTTTTCTAATAATTAAATTTAATTGTTTACTAAGAGTCTTAATAGCACAAGTAGTTCAACTGATCCAATTGTCAATGATAATATTGATCTTTTGGCGGATTGGGTTTCTAAAGATAATTTAATTGATATGAATGATTTAGATTTGAAAGATAATCTTGGATGAGAAAGTATTAACATGTCATTTGGTGTATTAAATTTGAATGATAATGATGATGAAGCTCCTCTTAATGATGAAAATTTTGTACCAAATGATTACTAGGTTCAGTGCAGTTTTAGCGGGTATCCTCCCATTGACGATTAAATTTCAAATTTTTGTTTTTCCTCTTCTTTTAATTTTACTTGTATTTGATGTTTATGGTAAATTCTATGTATTTAATGTAACTATAATGTTTTTGTTTCAGGTTTAACTTCTACTTGGTTGTTTCTTCGTCATCAACACTTTTTGTAAATTGTTTAAGAATATTTATTGTTCTTTTTATTGGATGTATTGAATCTTTTGATGTAATATTATTTATTAAAATGATTGAAATTGCATTATTATAATATTTTAAATATTTTGTATTATTCTTAATTTTATATTTGTATGATGATGATTATCTTTGTTTATATTAATTGTGGTTATTATTTATATGTGAAATATTTAAAAATTATTGTTATTTC
>JAOSBK010000205.1:36940094-36966527 GCA_027568895.1 Erythroxylum shatona | reverse complement strand
TACTTTCCGTGCATCCATCTACTTTTCATTTTTTATATTTCTCTTGTTTGTCATCAAAATTATTTAGTACGTGAAGTTTGTTTTGACTTAACATATTACCTATTAGAAATATGTTTAAGAATGAGTTTGGTAAATGGTTATTTGATGAACACTGTGCCTATTAGAGTTTAAATATAAATATATTATTGTAAATATATATTGCTAACCATCATTATTTTTATTCATTAGTGGATTAGTTACTCTTGGCTCTAGATGATGCAAGCATATCTAACTAGTCAAACCTTATTAAAAATCTTCTTATGTCCTTATATTTTTATTTTATATAAATCTATTCTTGCCACATACTTATTTTAAAATAGATTAAATTTGCCATATATATGAAATGAGTCTTCATTAAGGTAGAAATAAAATTCTAAACCATGAAAAAATTATCAAGTATGGATATTGGAGCCATCTGGATCACTGACACTTGTCTAATAGTGGGCTAAGTGTCAACATGTTAAGGAAGCAATCAGACATAGTATTTGCAATCATCTTTTGGACTCTTCATCTTAACTTTCACATCTTCATTTTTGTATGGTTCTCTTAGAAATCTTGATCGTTTGTGGTTTAATGTCAACGCGATCAACTGCTACTCCTCTTGGAAGAAAATGAATTTGAGAAATTTGAAGAATTAGATAGTGATGGAGGAGAAAGTGATAATTGAATTTGTAATGGTAAAGAGAGAGAAGTGGTAGAAAAGGAGGAGTTTGGGCTGAACAGAAGAAATTGATTTTCAAGAAATTGAACATGTCGGGAAAGATAAATTTTATTTTTGCAGGGATCATAGAATTTATATCCTTTATAATTGGTGGCATAACTGAGTAATATATATAGGGATGGATTTAGGTGTGAGTTTATTAGGTCGAGTGTGAGCAAGGAAAGGATAGCAGATGGACCCTAAAATATGAAGGTGAGTAAGATTGGGAGAAGAGTTGAACAACTATTTGTTAGGAGATTTGAAATGTAAGGTAGATGAAGGTAAAAGATTAATAAGGTAAACAACAGTGAAAAAGGCTTCATGCCAAAATCTTTTCGTAAGAGAGTTGTGAACAAGAAGAGTGATTCCTATTTTAGTTATATGATAAATTTTTCATTCATCAACACCATTTTGTTATGGGGTATGGGGATAAGAAATATAAAAAAGAAATATCATGAGTGTTGAGAAAAGTAACAAATGATCTTTTGATGCGTTCAAAAGCTCCATCACATTAAAACATTTTGATGTTTGTTGAGAATAAGTTCTTAGTAGTAGTTTTGAAATTTTGAAAATTTTGTAATGCCTGAGACTTATGATCGAGAGGAAAAATCTAAGTGTAACGACTAAAATCATCAATAAAAATTATAAAATATCTTGAACCAAAAAAGATAACACAGATGATGGTCCCTAAATGTCAAAATGAATAATTTGAAGATGTGTCATACATGCTCTAGTAGATGTAGGAAAAGAAAGATGATAACTTTTGTTTTGAAGACATAAATTGCAATAAAGAGGAGTACGAGACACTGAATCCTACATAAATAATTTGGAGAAGATTTGAGAACATGTATGACAAAGATGTTGTTGCCAGAGGTATGAAGAAACACGCTAGGTAGCAAAAACCATGGGATTTGTGAAATTGACAAGAACCTTGAGCTGGTAGAGATTATTGTGGATTTTTCCTATAAGAAGTGGAATCTTGGTGGAAAGGTCCTTCACAATTAAACAAAAATTGTCTTAACAAATTGAGCAATAGAAAGTAAATTTACAGTACAGTTAGGGACAATGAGAATATTATTTAAATGAAATGGTCGAAGATTCGTATGGAAATATAAGGAACCTTTAGAAGTAATGGGTAAGGTAGTACCAGTACTGACCACTACTTGATCAGTACTATGATAAGGTTAAACAGAGTTGAGAATATTAGTGTTGGGTGTCTTATGAGAGGAAGCATCAATATCTAGAAGCCATTCGGTGATTTCACTAGGGAAGCAGGCAGAGGAAGGTGGGGGAGGGGGTAATATATAATGCAGAGAGTGCTAGTTGAATTTAGGATGGGTTAGAGGGAGGATTGGGAAAAATATTTTTGGATTGCATATAACAAAGATGACAAGTAGTAGCTATGTGTCCAAATATTTTGTAGATTTGACATTTGGGAGACTGAGGACTGATTTAGGTTGGAAGATGTAATTAGGATTAGTGAATTGGGATGGGCCATAGAGGCTGAGCGAGTGGAATGGTGGGTTAGGTTATGGTTAGGTTGGGTTGGGCTGGTGGTGGCTAGTTAATGGGCTGATTTGGGCTAAGCCCAAAGAAATTGTTAAAAGGCCCAACCTAGGTAGATTGGAAGGGAGACTTATTTTGGTCATAGGCGTCGAGTCGCTTTGGTTTGCAAACATCGTGGTTGGAGAAGACAAACTGCTACCGCCTCAGTGAGTGGAGAATGAAGGGCTGCGTTAAGTTGCAAATGCCATTTCTAGTGGGGTTTAATAGAGAGACAGTAGGTGTTGTTCATGGAGGAGCAATTTGACATGAAGTTTAGAGAAGGAGGGAGGTGTGTCGTGGTTTTCCATGTTAGCGACGAATGACTCAGACTCTAGTGGAAGGCCGTTGATGGTGGAGAGAACCATATCAACTGACGAGACTGGGTCACCAGTGGCTGCTAGTTCTTCAATTGTAGTGGTAATGGTTGTTAGGTAGTTGGTAATGATAGAATCGCCCTTTTTGTTGGTGTGAAGACATTAGAGAAGGAGGGACCTTTGAGCTATGGTTTGTTGAAGGAAACGAGTTTTTAGTGCTGGCTAAAGACTTCGAGCAGTATCATATCTAAGAGAAAGGGAGGTGATGGTAGAGGTAAGTATGGTAGTGAGGTAATAATACACTAATTTTTCTCATTTTTGCCATTCCAGAAAATCTGCAGAAGGAGAGGACATATTAGTAGTTGAGGTGTGATGCTTTGATGGTGAAGTAATGGAGCCATCTATAAAGCCAATTAAATCACAGGTATGTAATATGGCTTAAACTTGATTTCTTCACATGAGGTAATTGTGGTTATCAAGTGTTATAGTAATAAAGTTTGTGATATTGGTAATTGGTAATAAGGTGTTGATAGATTGCATTGTGATATTGGTAATTGGTAATTACGATTATAATATAGAAGTGTAGTAGGTTATGTGTATGGATAACATATGCAGCAAAAAAAGAGAGACTTAGCTTAAGTGGGCTCTAATACCATGAAAGAAAATGAAGTTGAGAATTTTGAAGTATAAAATAATGTATTGATTTTTGAGATCATTGCTTAACAACCTCGTGCTATATTTATACATGATTGAAGATAAGCTTAATCTATTTCAATATAATACAACTTGATTTGCATTATCAGATAATGCATGGTTTAATTTGATATAAGAAGATGAGATGATGTGTAATGCTTATCTAGACTAAGATGATACTACAACTGAAAGATTAGGAGGAAGAGTTGTCATGACCTCTAGGCGATTGACTTATAGGCATTCACAACTCCATTCAATATACACAGAGAGGTGTCAATTGGAATTCAACAACTAGGTATGTGCAATAGCATTTTATTGAGGAAAATTCCCTCTTCCTTTCTTGAATTATCAATCTGCTACTCTAATGTGTTTTTATTGCAGCTGCTAGAACGAGGATGTCTTTTTAAAAAAAGCCAATGTTTAGATTCTTTAAGGTTCTTTCTTAGAGTAATCTAGGTAATATAAGATTTCATGCATGTTTAAAACCTCTATATATCTCTCATTCTAGGTTTGATTGTTCTATGTTTGCCATGAGAAATTATAACTTCTCTAACCTTGAGAAGGGATTTTCTCTTTAGCTGTGAGTTAGGCAGCTCTAACGAGGTATAGAGCTTGCGCTTACACTCCCTCCAGACCTTATATATTGTACAGATAAAAGAGGCACTTAGTAGTATGCCATTAACCTTTAGTGAATTTACCTTACTAATTATCCATTTCAATAGATCATCCTAGCTCCTATATGCATTATGTTCCTAGAATAGTAGTAAAATGTATGTCTACACAGATTTGTATACCCACATTGAAAGTAGAGATGATCTCTATTCTCAGGGAGGCTATATCATAATAGGCAGAGTGGATTGACTATTACAAAGCATCTATCATTTTTCATCAATATGTTTTTGATGACTAGCCAATAGTTAAATGAGACTTTAGGCACAAAAGTGCCTTTCGAGATTAGGTTAAGCCAATCCACAAACTTTCAGTGTCTTTTGAAAATTCCTAAATAAGATTCATTAGTGAACTCTTTGAATTTTTCTTCCATCCATTTCATTACATCTTCTCTAGTAATGTTAGGGCAATAAGAAGGTATTGAGTTAATTAGTACTGAGTTACCTCTGGAAGTTGCACATCAACTATCGTTCTAAATTTATATGTTTAACTTTAGTTTCCTAAACAATCTGAATTTTAGGGATTGTAGTTCTTGCCTCTAGTATAAAGGGAACAAGGGTGACTAGTTACCAACCTAAAACTATATGTTTTGCCATTCCCAACAATGACCTTTATAAGGGGGTATATTACTTCTCTAAGCCTCAATATGTGAATGAAAACCCAGGAATGGTCCTTACTAGGCCTCACCTTCTAGAAGTTGGTTCTTTTAAGATAAAGTCCATTAATCCATTTTGACCATAAACTTTCCTTATATTTTAGGATTTTTTAGGTCTTATTGGTGAGGAAAACATTCTAATAAAGATAATGTCTAGTTCTCCTTATTTCCTAGGAATACATAAGTCCTTCCAACTAATTTTTGCACTTTTAGAGTTGGTATATTTTCTTAACCATAAGAAATTTTTGGTACTTATTTCCATAACCTTAGTTAGGTTCTTAGGCAAACATATATGAGTGCCCCAGTGAGGGCACAGGTTGAACTTCATCCACTTCATTGTCAATATGATGGATGTAGTTATGTAGCCTCAGGTTTCTTGTCACTAAAATACACCAACAACCTCTCCTCCATCTTGTTCAACTAGTAATCATATTTGTCAAATCACCCGTATAACTTTTTGAGTAGTTCATTAAGTTTGAACTACTAATTTTAAATGTGTGGCAATGATTTATTAATCTTTTTCATTATTGCTTAAGGTTTTTGTGAGTTATAATGCTAACTCAAGTTATCTATACTAGTGAACCTATATTTGCCATAGACCATCTTAATCATTTTCACTGAAAATATTATGTCAAAATCAATAGCAGTTGTAGCACCCTGTCCCGATATTAAGAGTTAGAACCTAGATTTCAATAATGGAGAGAATAGCAATGTGAGAGTTAGAAAAATTTGCATTTCATACCCAGCAGCATGTCAGCATACATGCATGTGAATTTAAATCTTTACACATACAAAAATAAGTGTACATGCATTCATTGACAACTTCCAGGTATGATTGTTTTAAATGTGATTTTATTGAAAATAAGAAGTAGAGGGACTTGAAAGAGTGATCTTAGTATGAGTTGTGTTAAGGAAAGATTGTGAAACAAAATGGGTGGTTGATCTGGAAAATATTCTTGGAGTATGCTTCAGTCTTTTAGCCACAACTTTTTCTCTAGGTATCTAAATGAGATAATTCTTATTTGGATTAAACTAGAAACATATGGCTACATTTCTTATGAAGACATCGAATTTAAATTCTATCTTTAAAAATCTCAAATTTTTTCATGAAGTTGCAAAATGGGTGTAGTACATTAGTGGATGAATGTGAAAATTTATGTTCTATATTTGAGGGAAATTCTGGATTTGATATAAGCTAAATTAGAGATAGGTGTCTTCTAAAAACTTTAGATCTTTCTTTTAGCTTTCCAACGATATATAGTATGTAATTTTTGGACTTCTAAGCTGAAAGGTCCTTATAAGGGAAGATGTATCTTCTATCTTTTCGGTTCTTTTGTGTTTTGTTGACGTGTCATCTGTGTTTTGCTGATGTATCATTTGTGTTTTTCTGACATGTCATCTTTGTTGACCTGTCATCTGTGTTTTGCTGACGTGTCATCTATGATGACGTGTCTTCTGTGTTTTGCTGGCATGTCATCTTCACTGACATGTTATCTGTGTTTTGCTGACATGTCATCTGTGTTTTGCTGGCGTGTTATTTGTGTTATACTCCATTGTTTACCCTTAAAAAGATAGAATTTGTCTTCAAGGTCTTCATAAAAGTTGTATATCTTGAAGTCTTGTTTTGAACCATATAAAGAACTCTTCAATCCGACATCTGTAGAGAGAGTTATGCCATTTGTCCCGAGATAGGTTCAATATGATTGGGGACAAAACCATATTGGATTCTTTTGGCCATAACTTCTTCTCTAGACACTCAAATGACTTGATTCTTGAGCCATTGTACTTTTAGGAAAATTTTCTACATCTTCATAAAAAATCATAGCCATCTAAAATGAATTGAGAAAGATTGAGTGAAAAATGTGGGACAGGTACAGTGAGTGTGCTCTTCAGTAATATGAACTAGTGTTATCTCACTGAACATAATTCAGTATTTTGAGTATATCTAGACCTGTAGGATTCCAAATGAGATTATTTTTGATTTGTGTAAACTAGAGACATGGAGATACAAGCGGTATGAAAAAATTGGAATCTAATTCAGTTTCTAAGATGTTTAAATTCCGAATAGAAGTTGTGCATAGTATACTGATTTGGACAAGAGCAGTCCAAAATTGTTTGAAGTGTATCTTTCGAATCACTGAACCGAATTGAATAATTTTGGTGTCATTAGAAACTTAAGACAATGGGAGACATTTTCTGGAAGAAAGTGTTATGTTAGAATGTTCAAGGGTACTATTGGCAAGACACTTAAATATAAAAGACATAAGGCATAAATGGAAAGGCAAATGGGATAATTCTCAATCATTAAGGGCATAATTGGAAGAAGAAGTTTTGTCTTGCTTATAAATGAAGAAGAAAAACGTGAATGGAAGGGTAAGCAGAAAAGAATAATGAAAATAAGAAAGAAAGAGAAAGAGAGTTTGGTGGTTTGAGAGAAAAGAAGAGAGAGTTGAGCTAGGGTTTAATTCTTCTTAGTCTTCAAGAAAGATTTTGAAGTTGTTCAAGAAGAGAAAAAGGAAGAGGAAGAAAAGAGCTTCCCTTTGAGCTAAAGATGTCTTCAATTGGTGAAGAATCAAGGTAAGACCATTTTGGATCTTTTGGATTTTTGAAAGGATTTTAGTCCATGAAATTTAGAAAATGCTTGGGTTTAAGAATTATAGAATCAATTTTAGTGATTTTGCTTTGTGGGATTTTCTATTGAATTCCTATTGAATGAAACTTGGTTGTTTTAGGGAACCAAAAGAATCCTATACAAGAGCAAGGGGAAAGACAACATCAACTTGGATTTTTGCAAGGAAATGAGGTGGGTAATGTATTTACAGTTATTGTGTGATTGTGCAAATTCTTGCTTATCGTGTGAATATGTGTTAAATTGTTTAAATTTGACTTATTGAAAATACATGATGATTTTGACTTTGTTATATGGTGGAAGAAGCATGATACATTGATATAATAAAATTGTGATTTTGATCAATGTTATGCCATTGAATTATATCGTGGCATTTTGATTTGAATGGAAAAAAGAAAGAGCATGAAAAGTACGAAAGTATTTCTTTTTGATAAAATGATTTTGAACATTGATTATGTGCTTTGTTTGGGCAAGAGAGGAATTGTTTCGTAGTCACGTGCACGTCGACGTAAAACCTTCTCCCGACTGCCCGCTTGTGGCCCACGAGATCCAAAAAATGGACTCGTTTTATTCACAGAGTAAACTTCAATTTCTATGTTATGTTCACGGAACCCTCGAGCCAATTGATGTACATTGCATCCTTAGATGTTCAAGTATGGTGCATAATAAAGTGACTGTGTTTAATAGCTGAAGTTTATGTTATGTGTTATATTTTGAGCTAAATTTGATGAATATTTATATTTTTTGAATAAAGTATAAATGCTAGAATTGCTATACATATATACATACATATGCTTGACTTTGGTCAATTGCCAATGGCTATAAATATATTAGCCACTGAGTTGTGTAGCTCACCCCACGCTTCCCTCCTTAAGTGCAGAAAGAGAAGATTAGCGATCCTTGCAAGGCATTGGAACTTCAAGATAATTAAAAACTTTTGTAATTAAGTTAGTTCAGGATTTTTGTATTTTGGAGTCATTTTAAACATAAGCATTCAATTGTATCATATGTAGTTTGTGTTTAGTATTTTATATTTGTATTAAGGCAAAGGGTTTTTTTTTTAATGTAAAGATATTATGAAAACATGCATTGTGTTCTGTAATGAGCCCAAGTGATTACTAAAACTCTAATGTGTTCAATAGTATTTGCATCTTTGTGACTGAAATTGTTTTATATAAGTAAGGCCAATTTTGATTATCGATTTTTCGTATATGCGTTATTGTTAAAAAATATTTGCAATGAGTTCGACCGTTAAATGTCTCCAAATGCTGGGCTCCAGAAGCGGGGTCCAGCACCTAAAATTCCTCTTTTTCTAGTATTTCTCTCGAAGGGCCACTATTGGCTGTTCAAAGCCATATCTTCTAAAAATGCACATGCTTCTTGAGATGTTTTTCTCATCAGAGTACCACCTGCTGCTACATCCACAATGGTTCAAGTCTGGCCATTTAACCCATTATAAAACATTTCCACTTGCACCCACTCTTGGTATCCGTGATGTGGATACTTTTTCAAAAGATCTTTGTACCTCTCCTAAGCTTCATGCAATAGTTCCAAGTCATGCTGTCTAAATGTACTAATCTCAACTCTTAACTTCGCAGCTTTACCAAGTGGAAAAATTTTAATCAAGAACTAAGGTGCCACCTCTTGCCAAGTTCGCATTTTATCAACAAAAATTGAATAAAGCCAATTCTTTGCTTTGTCCCGAAGAGAAAATGAGAACAAAGTGAGCCTAATGTCATCTTGCATTGCCCCTTCAGTCTTGATAGTGTCACATAATTCCTGGAAACTTGCAAGATGATCATTTGAACCCTCCATTGTTGCTCCTTCAAACTAATTTGTCTGAACCAAATTGATGAGTCCAAGTGAAATGAAAATTCTGAGTACGAATATTAGGTCTTTGGATACCATGATAATTGTCCACCACTGTAGGCTGAAAATATTCCCTGATAGGACATTGGTGCAATTGTTACTATTCATTTCCGTTATTTCCTCTTTCATTTCCTCCAGTCAAATTAGCTACACTGAGTCTGGCCTTTAACTGAGCTAATATTTGAGCCATTTCATCCCTCTTTCTTTGAATTCTCTGAAGTTCTTCTGCTTGATTTTCTATTTGCTTTTGCCAAAGAATTTACTTTACCGTTCTTTTCAACTCTGGGTCAAACTACCTTTCTTGCCCTCTAAAGGTTCAGGGCATACAATCTTTTTACAAACAAGTTGTGTAGGAAAACGAAAATGCAAAAAGAAAAAGAAACAAATAAGTTAATTTAGGGATAAAAAGAAAACCAACAAGTAAATATCAAACTAGCTATAGAAGAAAACATTCAAACATTCATCCCCGACAACGGCGTCAAAACTTGGTCGTAAACCGCAAGTGCACGGTTGTCAAAGTGAGTAATAAATCAGTAAGAACCGAGTCGTGTCTACAGGGATTATGAGAAAGTTCAATTCTACGCTAGCTAACGGTAGTTGAAATCGGGTTGAGTGAAATTTTAGGAAATTAAAATTAATGTAAAGAAAAAGAAATTTTTTATTTTTTAAAACTTAAATAAATTTCTAAACAACTACCCAATTCAATGCAATGAAAATAACTATGAATATGACAATTTTGTGCAGTAACTAATTAAGAAAAAATTGCAACAATTGACTAACTAAAAGTTTTAACAACAAAGAGGAATGACTTTCTCTTAGGGAATGATATTTTTGTCACCCTTAATATTGAATTAACAATCCTCCACAAATGAAATATCCTAACCATGTAGGTGAATTTTAAAGAGTAATTAATCCCCTTTTTTCAAAGATAAATTAATCTATCCACTCTTGACGTCACTTAGTAATCCCTTACTTAAGTTCTTCCTAGAATTTCTTAAATCTCAAACCTTCAATTTTCACCTCCTAAGTTTCTAGGGTCTCCTAACTCACAAGAAAATCCTAATCAAAATTTCCTTCAATCTTCTAGCAAAAACTCCCTTTTTTCAAAAGCGAATTTATACCAAGGCAATTTCTATTAATCTAAAGGAATAACAATTAAACCCAAGAAAAATCAACAAGCATATGAATATCTAGTCATGAATTCCAACAATGTTCATTGTCAAAGCATCACAAAAATATCAAATCCCTAAGAGAAATTAAGGTTTTAGCTATAAATCATCATGTCAAGCAGTCCAAAAATATAAACGTTAGGCAAACTCATGAAGGAATCAAAAATAAATGAAGAACAAAGCTCCAAATATGCAGCAAAATAAAAATGCTCTCCTATCTCTTTGCGTGGTTGATTGCATGAAGATGTTGCTTTTTGTGTGGAGAGCTGTGTCTTGTGGAGTGGTATGAGTGAAGAGTTGCTGCCGTCGGTAGAGGCTATGTGTGTATGTGGAAGATTGGAGAGGAATTAGCTGCTTGAATAATTTTTTGGCTGGAGCTTGCATTGTGGAAGATTGATTTGCATGAAATAAAAAATGGAGGCCTCAAGTGGATGGCTGTCCGTGAGTGGGGTAAAATAAACAACTGCTGTGTGTGTGAAAGCTTGCGTTGGTGGATGTGTGGGTTGCTTTGGTGAAGATGTGAAGGTAGTGAAAATGCCGTAAGTGAGTGGTGGATGGAGGTTGCTTGAAGGAGGAATTCAAGTCTAGAGGCTGCTAGTGGTGATGGATAAAAAAAATGAAGAATGGCTTATGTTGGTGGATGTTGGGAGTTGTGTAAAGAGTTGCGTTGATGGAAGGCTTCTTGGTAGATGAGAGAGCTAGTGGTTTTTTTGTGGATGGATGGCTTGCGTTGTGATTGAAGTAGCTTGTGTGTGAAAGAAAAAAGGCATGAAGGTTGATGCGTTAGTTCAATGATGAAAGGCTAGCGAGGAATCAAGAGAGAAAACCATCCAAGTGGGGGTTGCATTGAAAAATTATATTAAAGGCTGTGATGGTGGAATCATTTGCATTGGTGTGGAGTTGCTACATATGGAGTGGGGCTGCTTGGACGTCTGTAGCATGAATCAATTGGAAGCTTGTAAGTGGCATTTATTTGCATGCATGATTAGAGAGTTGTTGTTAGAGGCTAGCTATAAGTGGAGTGGTCGTAGGCTGAAGTGGGGGCTGAAATAATTAAAAAAATAGGGGCTGATGGAGTTGTGAGTGAAGTATAGGAGCTTGCATTGATGGAAGTGAAGGCTGTGTCGGTGGGGGTTGATGTGTGGTTTTTTAGTGGAAGGGGTAGCTGCTATATGTACTGAAATAATTAAAGGTATGGGCTGGTGTTGATCCTTGGCTGATTGGTGATGGATTTTTCAAAGTCAATTTTGACAGTGTATAAAAACTAAACAGTGACAATTTAGGAGCTCAAATTTTGTCAGTATCTTCGTCTTTGAGTTAGCTTCAATATGAGACTTGAATCACGAGATATGCCATCTGAGTCAAAAGTTATAATCAAAATATAGTCAAAAGGTCATTCTGGCAATATAAAATCTGACACAAATTTTGAGAATTTCTTTCTCTTGAATTCCAACTCAGAAAAATCTACAATTGGTCCCAAAAACTCCGTCAAGGAGTCAAGAATTTAAGTATCAAATTTCAGAATTTTTGGCTAAACCAAGCTCGAGATAAAAATCCCACAATGACCAAAGGTTAAGTCTGCTAGAAACCCAAAAACAGTACAATTCGAGTCTATTTGTTTCATTTATGCATTTTGCGTCAACGAATCTCGAACAATGCTAAAACATGATAAACCAGCTATAGATGAACATAAAATGAATGTAAAGGACTCTGAATTAAGTCCTAAACATATATGAAAATATGAGTGTATCAAAGGGGCAGTCAAAGAATAAATGTTCGATTGTTTCATTGGCCTGAAGCATAAGGAACAATGATTTGGGGCATGAAGGTAGAAAAGTTTGTCTCTAGTTTGTAACTTTCTACAAAAAGCCAACCATAAGATGAGGGAGCACCTTGGGTTGTTCCCTTTGAACCAAACTAGTGTATGCCAAGGTATTCTTTGTAGGGGGAATTGGTGTAAGAATCTGATTTACTGGCCCTGCTAACTACTCCAAACTATCTGGTTAAGAGCTGTTCGGTTGATATTGTAAGGGTTGCAGGTTACCTAAGGTTTCTACTATGACTTCTTGCCAACTCCAAATTTTATTTCTGATTACTTCTGATACTATTGTTGTCATGCTTAGTTCTGAACCATTATTGGCCCTCGGAGTGGAAAAATGCTTTAGGATTCGTCTCAGATGTCATGGGTCCTACCAAAAGTAAGTTAAAGCTCCATTTCCAATCCTAAATCTAAATTGGTTCCCTATTTTGTCCCTTACTAATAATATTTTCCTCCAACTCCATGAGCTATTGTTATTCGGTTGGATACTCCAAAATTTCCTCCTGTACCCACTTTACCCACAATGCTTCATTATCATGAAACAAAATCCGGATTCTGTTTCCTAGCAACACATTATTCCATGTAGGTAAAGTGTTTAATCCCTAAACCCCCTTCCCTCTTGGTTCTACAAATGTTGGACCATTTAACCTTAGCATATGATTTTGAGTTCCCCTTTCCAGACCACAGAAAATTCCTAAGTTTTACCTCTATCTCCTTTCAGATGAAAGAAGGAAGAATGAACATAGTAGACCAATACACTTGAAAAGAAGAGAGCTCCAAGATGATCAATTGAAGCCTGTCGGCATAGGAAAGGGTTTTATTAGTCCACTTGTTAATCCTAGCTTCAATCTTTTCCAAAAGGGAACAGAAATCCCTTCTGGGCAACCTCCCAGTAATGAGGGGAACCCCCAAATACTTAATGGGAAGACTACCTTTCTTAAGTCCCGACATCATTTCCAATTGATGTGTTAAGTTATCCGAATCAGGGGATAAAAAAAATTGACTCTTAGTGAGGTTCATGTCCAAGCTAGACAATTAGGAGAAGGTACTCAGGCAATCTAGTAGAGATTTAACAGAAAGCATATCAGCATGACAAAATAGCATTAGATCATCTGCGAATAAGAGGGGGGTAATTTTAAGTGTTTTGCACTTCCAATGGTATTGGAAAGAAAGATTACCATCTAAACTCTGATTCAATAAAGAACTTCCATACATAAAATGAATAGGAATGGGGATAAGGGATCTCCTTATCTAAGACCTAACTTTCCTCTAAAGAATTTGGAAGGGGTTCCATTGATGAGAATTAAGTAAGAAGGGGAAGATATGCATTCTTTTATCCACTCAATGAATTTCTCAGGAAAACCCACAGCTACTAAAACGTTTATGAGAAACTCCCTATGAATGGTGTCAAAGGCTTTTTTAAGGTCTACTTTGAAAGCACATCACTTGTGGTCATTGGAAAGATGATAATTCCTAAGAATTTCTTGAGCTAGCAAAATATTATCACAAATACGTGATTTTTAATGAAAGCAATTTGGTTAGGGCTAACAATTAAGGGGAGAGACTCTCTAAGCCTATTTGCTATAATCTTGGCAATTACCTTATAAAGAAAATTATAGCATAAAATAGGTCTGTAATCTAGCACTGTGAATGGTTGGGCCTTCTTTAGAATAAGAGAGATAAAGGTAGAGTTGAGCTTTTTAAGAAGTTTGCCATGGTCAAAAAAGTTCTTAATGGCTTCAGTAACTTCTTGTCCTATTATTTGCCAAGATTGTCTACAAAGTACCCATTGAAACTATCTGGGCCTGGGGCCTTGTTCGGATTGAGGGAATGAAAGGCCTCTCTTATCTCTTGTGCTGAGACTTCAGCCATGAGAGAGTTTGTAAGGCCTTCGGGTATAGGAAGAGGGAAGAGATTGGCCACAAACTCTTTAGAATGAAGAAGAGTTTTAGAACTCCCTATAGAATCCTGAAAATGATCCATGAACTGATCTTGAATCTCTTGAAGGCCTACAATTCTATTCCCATTGGCCAGGTTTAAAGAGTGAATGTTGCTCCTATTTCTATTTGCAAGAGGGTTTGGTGAAAATTTTTGTATTCCTATCTCCTTCTTTTAGCCATTTTATACAGGAAGCTTGCTTTAAAAAGGATTTCTGATCTCTAAGAGCTCTTAGCAAATCATAAATGGCTTCAATCTCTCTAGCTGTCAAATGGTGTGACTGTGGCTCAATTCGCATCTGATCCTGAATAAGGTTAAGATTGGCTTGACAACTCTCCACTCGTACACTAACATCTCCTATTTGGGCAGAATTAAGGAATTTAAGAGCTCTTTTGACCAATTTAAGCTTAGACACAACCATATACATTGGAGTTCCTCTTACCTGACAAGACCAAGCTTCATCAACTATTTGAAGGAAGTTAGGTTGGTTTACTAGGAAGTTGGGAACCTAAAGGGAGAGGATCTCTTCTGTTGACTTATTAAGGCCCTAACCACTATTGGAAAGTCATCTGAAATATTCAGATTGAAGATGACACTATAAGAACTAGGAAACCTAGAGGACCACTCTGAATTGATGAGGGTTCTGTCTAGTTTTCTAGCAATATAGAGATCACCATTTTGCTTATTGGTCCACGTAAAACTTAGACCACTAACGTTAAGGTCAAAAAGGCACAGTCTTCCACACACTTCCTGAAATCATTCATGCGTTGCAATGCCGAGGAACTCATGGGTTTTGCCTCTTGAGAGAACAGAATCGCATTGAAATCCCCAGCTATAAGTCAAGGTTGATTACCTACTGTGGAAGAAATGTGATTCAAGGCAGTCTAAAGATGCTTCCTATAATTGAGGTTATTTGAACCATACACACAAGTGACAAGGAAGGTAAAAGAACTATTTATGGGAGTAACCTCTAAGTGGATCAAATGATCATTTAAGCTTATCAATGTACAAGAAAGACTGCCTGGATTCTAAGGTATCACTATCCTAGCATTTGAAGCATGATCAATATTGTTGCAATATTGCCATCTAGGAAACATCAAGGAACAAATATTATTCAGAATAAAGGGGGACATTATTCTGGATTCATTCAAGCATACAAAAGCATAAGATAACCTCTTAAGGCAAGCCTTAATAGCTAATTGTTTATTTGGGCTATTGAGCCCCCTAACATTCCAAAAGACTAAATCCTTGTCACTAACTAACTAATCTAAAGTCTACTTCTGTTTCCTTCTTGATTTCCTATTAGTTCTAGCTGTAAAATCCCGCTCTGCCCTGGGTAGGTTGACTCACGAAGTTGGAGGGCTAAGTATTCGCACTCTCTCTCATCGCACTCACCGAGTTGATAATTATTATAACATCCTCAATATTACGCATCCCACCCTCCACCCATGTAATCCTGCGTTGCATAGTTTCTAACGTAGTTCCCCTTATGTATCGTCTCTCATTTCACTCCAACCACATTAAATGTTTATTCAGGTGAGTACTTTTTCTAGTCAGCCTTATATAGAAGTAGCCATCGAGACAAGCTCAAAGGAGTAAAAATTGTTCAATACTGACAGTAACATCGCAAGTGGGCAATAGGAAACTTAAATTATTTCTTGCACAAAATCTAACATTTGTATACAAACCAAAAATGGGAAGTATAAGGAACTATTGGGTGTCACTAAAAAGGAACAGAAGTAATAACTTGATAAGTTAATTCCAGACTGAAAGATCAAAGCATAAAATAAAAGGAAGCGAAAAAAAGCAACACAGAAAGGCAACTGTCTTTCGTATAGCTGCAGCCTACCTCTGTAGGAAGGGAATGGTACACTTTCTTTTTCATGTATTCTTCACAAAGAAGTACAAAAAATATACCAAAAAAAGCTTGCCAGCCAATGGCTACACAAAATCTCAGATATCATCTCCCGATGGCAAACAATTTAGGAATGCTTAAAATAGTAGAACAGGCTCTAATCCTAGTTATCATCGCCTGTAGACATTAAAGTAAGCTACTGTATTCACTATAATCTAGCAAGTGCCCAGACTATGAAACAAGCAGACCAAGTCTCTAATAGCCCTTGCCGCGCTGCAAAAAAGCTTACATATAATTAGGATCTACGAAAAGATCAAACTTCAGGCCATGGTGATATTTAGCCTATAATTCAAAGAATCGGCAAACATAGACGTAGTATGAAAGTTCTCTTGATTCACATATCATCATAGATCACTGGCCATCAAACAGTTCTGTTGCTTGCAATAAAAATTGAACCCAATAACTTCAAAAGAATAATGCCCCGAGAATAATGCTGGTTACGCTTGTATGATTAGCATAATGCAGCTACGAAGAAGAGTGTGTATACCTGATCAGATTTAAGATGCATCTGAGGTTTCCAGGACGTCTTCATTAAATTCACCAAATATATCTAGGCATCCATCCCAGTTTCTCTGCTCTCGTGCTTCCCAATATCCTCCCACATACCGGAAAGTTCCATTTTCGGACTCTTTTTGGAACCACCTGGGCTTCCATCCATGTTCTTGCAACTTTCTTGACTGCAGAGGATATGTGACACATGATGATGAACATTAAGCAATTGTAATCCACTCTTTGGAACAAATAAATGTCAATATCCAGATTTTTGGACATCAGCAACCTTTTCTAAACAGTCTCATAGGAAATCAAAATAGTTAGCAAGCATACCATTCTTTGCCTCTTCTCTAGCCGTTGTTTCTCTGCATTTGCCTTCTCATATTCTCCATTCTCCAGATGTCGTTGGTCTGGTCTAAGCCTAGAATCTGTAGGTGGGAGCTTCTCCTTAATCCATGATGAAATACTCAGGATCAGACACAACTATATAAACAATTAGAGATGCATAACAGGAACTGGAAATGCACACTACAAAATTGAGAAAACACAATATCTACCTGCAGTCCGGGCGTTATTTCATTTAGTGAGATTGCAAAGGCCGTTAAGTTGTACCGGGTGAGATTAGGATGTGCCTTACTACTTCTCCAAAGAAAATTGGGATTAGATGAGGAGATATTATTCTTTGGCTTGGCAATCCCATCACCATAAGTGAAGTACACGCTTTCATTCCATTTCCCAAACAATGAGGCAACTTTATTGCCTGATACATCTTCAACAAACCCATTAACCTGAACATTTATAGCAGACATTGCATGAATGGCCAACACAACAGAATCCAACCCATAGATTTCACAAACAGCATTCTATCCCAATGAATTCAATTAAGAAGTAGCACAACATGCTAGTTCATGGCAATTATATAGATAAAAGGTCAAACAATTCTCTATATTAGGCAACCAAACATAACTGAAACACTTGCACAAGTAGGACTAATAACCTGGTGAGGATTACGGTCAAGAATAGATTGCTCCTTGAATTTCAGTTCGCATGAATACTCTCTATTTCCACGTATATGCATAGTCCCGTGATGATCACAATAAAGTTTACCAAGGATGAGATTGTAAATGCTTGTTGTAACCTAATGAATAACCAAACCTTTGTTAATCTCAATGTACGCTAGAAACTCAAAAAGGATGCCAGATGATTTCACAGAACTGTTCATTCATGTTCTGAATAAGATAATCATTATTACATGCACACCTTGCTCCAGTGGAATATTTCACCATCATCAAACTCTAGTGTCAGAACTCCAACAGGGTCAAGCTGAATTGATCGCCCCCAAAATTTTGAGCGAAGGTTGCTATCACCCCAGAATCTCCAACCTCTGCCTTCACAGTGGCAAGCAATAATGGTTGGATGATGACTTACCTGTTTCAATGCAAAGTGTGATTGAAACATACAACAAAATGACTCAATGTTATCATATTATTCTTTTACTGTTACAAAACTGCAATTATTGTTCCCTCATTCCACAATTCGCCAAATGTCTTCAAACCAGCAGGCTATTCCCCAACTTTATTACTTAGAAGAACAATCGCAAATTCTTGGAAAATCTTCTATTTCCAAAGAAATTTCGATGCTTTCCATCTGGGTCTCTTTTCTTAGAAACACTTATCATTTTCTAGTTATTGCTAGGGCATTTCTATGCCTCCGATAAGTAATGTCTGGAAACAATTGTCCTTTTCTTATCTACAGGTGTAACATGAAGTTATAACTTTCTCAAAGGCTTTACGTGTATTTCTATTGATTACACATTCATAACTGAAGCATTAACTAGGAGACCAACGTTTCTTTTATTTTAATGTAAATGCTGTAATTCAAGTCATCATAAGCCAAGATGATCACTGACCTTCTCAGAGAAAAAGCGAACACCTTTCTCAGGATAGTCAGCTTCATAAGTTTCTCCCAGCAAAGGATTGAAGGGTTTACAGTGTCTGCCTTCAGAAGAGGCATATCCAGACACAGCAAAAGCAGCAACATTTAGGATTCTCAAGAGACCATTCCCCTGTAGAAAATCTCACAGATACAAGCATAATTAACTAGGAATCAGATAAGCGTTTTATGTTACATGTTTGCCATTAATAAAAGAGCAGGAACTTACGTCAAGACTATAGAACAAGAAATAGAAGATAATGATAAGTACATGGTCCTTACTGATTTTCCGTACTCATAGGCCTGGTCCAAGAGGTAAGAATACTCCAAGTCTTCAAAACACTTCTGAAGGGATGATATTGGCTCATTAAAGTAAACAGGGAGACAAACGCGTGTTAGATCCTTCCCCACATTGTCTTTAATCAGTGACCATAGGCTGACCCCTTTCTCTTTCTCAACAGGATCAGGAAGCTTTTGACGCCTCTGAATTTCTACATATTCAGAATTACAAACCTGCAGTGGTGCATGCATTTTCTTCTCATTATCAAATTGATTGGGCTTCTCCAAATGATCATGAGCTTCATTCGTTAATCCATCAGTGACAGTAGTTTCAATAAAATACTCTCTAGTGTCATAAAAGAAGGTTTCATCTTCATCTGAAGCTTCTCCAATGTCATGCTTCTCAATATCATCAGAAGATTCAGTGGTGCTCCATTCTGAAATGCAGAACAAACATTGAGTGTCAATGCAGCACTGTTGACAAAGCATCTTTAGTTAGATGATCATCAAGACCTAAGGTGTGAATTAGAGCTAATAAACCTCTGAAACCAACTGGGCATGATCACTATAAGCATTCGAATCATTCCAACTCCAAGTAAACTTGATAAATTTTTTCTACTTACATAGACCAATTAAAAACAAAAAGAATTTGGTAAAGCTGTTAAATTGAATAAATAAAAAGTGAAGTGAAAAATGCGTAAATAGTAAGAAACTTGAGTAAGTTATGATGTTACCGCTATATTTTCCACGTCCTAAGCTTGAAAATTCATGCTTGCTCAATTGATATTCACTTGCCGGGATTACAGAGGCTTCCGTCTCAATGTTAGCTGCCTTCATAAATAACAAGAGAAGTAATTGAATTCTTCGGGGGTAACATATCAGAAAATTGATTACACTATGAACATTTATAACTTGAGGCAGTTCATTGCAGTGATTATTGGTTATAAACAATGGTCATGTCATTCATTGGTAGAGACAGTTAAAGCCGTCGGCCATTAAGGTTTAAATTCTAGCCAAGGCCATAAATTTTCCAACATATTAAAAGGAAAAACAAATATACAATTGCGGTACCAAATAAGTTACCTCCAACTGCCTTATTGTGTCAAGCAAATTGGACCGCTGTTCACAAAGAAGTTTAAGTTGGTCTTGTACTCCAGAAAACTCCGATAGCATGATCTGTTCACAATCCTCAACAAGATTCTCATTAATTCCATCTTCAAGTAAGCGTTTTTTAAGCCTAGCAGTTGAGACAGACAAATCTTCAGGTACAAGGGGGAGACTACGATTAAGTGATGTTGATGGAAAGAGACTACAAGTCGAATCCAAAGCTTCCATCCAAGCCACCCTATCTGTCTTTGAATCAGTTCTCAAATGAAGCGTCTTTGTAGCTGTAAATATGTAAAATCGTCTATCATCCGACTTGCTCTCACGAAATGACAAAATCTACCACAAAAAATCAGATGACATTTTCAACATGAAATCATTTGCCAAATCTCTCTTTACAACTACCATAATCGACAAATAATAAAGAAATGACTTAATCATGCAAGAGAGCTTAGAATTTATGAAAAAGGACAAATTAGTTAACCACAATTTTTAGTTTGGTGGACAACAAGTATAAGTTTTGGTGACAACAAAGACAAAGATTTAGCTTATGAAAGGTTTTAGTAGTAGTAAGTTGTATATGTTATCTTAATTGTACTTACATTATTAATTTTATTTTATTTTGGATATTTTAGTTAAAAAGTCTTTTCTTGCTACTAAGAACTTTTTTAATATATGTGTGGATCTTTAAAGTCAAGTTTTCTTAGACGAGAGTGATTCCTAGTTTCTTATCTTCCATTATGATTCACTAAATTCCCATAACTTTTTACTTATTTTCAGCAACCAAAACCCTAAAAATTTGGCTATACCAAACCTGAAATTCCAGAAGCCTAAGCTGGAAATCCAGACCTGAAATGAGAATTTTTAACAGCCTAACAACACTCAGCAGCCCATATTTTCTGAGTTGTAGCTACTAGTTGATATTTCTTCTACTTGTCCTGCATCACTTAAGCCAGGAAGTGGAAGAGTCACAACCTCTTATCCTAAAAGCTGCCAAAAGAATTTAGCACTCTCACATAAGAGAAATATCCAAAAGCAGAATCATCAAACTTGGACTTGAATGTCATCCAGCTAAACCAACGTTGTCCAAGTGGGAGTAAAACCTCGTAACCAAGAAATGCCCCGTGCGGAAGTACTAGTTGCTTAAGAAGACCAATAGCGTGAAGATCTCAAAAAGAAACCAAGAACTAATCTTGGCCAAGCTGTACGATTCAAAAGTCAAAGACCTTCACTTACAGACCCAGTGAGTTCACAAAAACATAAAAAGAAAACGAGATTCAAGTTAGCACAGATGAAGACCTAAAGTTAAGAGAAAGAGGATGCTTGTTTTTCTTTTTCAGTGACGATAAGGGCAAACAACGATTATCTACCATCCGCTTGTTTCGAGGGACAGCGGACACTCATTGATGTGACCACAGCAGAAGTACCTAGACCGACACGTATCCTATCGTAGCCACAGACCCACCTGGCCGATGTGACCCACCATACCACAGCAGCAGCAACAACCAGTTAAACTACGAAAGACCAGAGTTGAAGGTCGAAAAAGCATAAAATCTATCTTGAAGATTCACAAAAACCCACGAAGGAAATTGATAATAAAGTGAAAAATGAACTAAAGCCCATAAACTCACTTTTTGACCTTTTACAATTTACACGACCAAAAATGCAAACAACCTTTGCTTCATACCCAAATTCCACCAAGCCATTTTCCTTTCTCGACGTTTCTTGTTTGTTTTGGCAGAAACCAGAAAGCCAAAAACAAGTAAACGAGAAACAGAAAAGTGACCCAATTAGGCAGACTGCGAGTTGTATTTTTGAACCAAAATTTATCCTTTATTAGCAAAACTTTCTCCCCCAGTCTATAACATCAATAAAAAGTAACATAGACCCATAAAAATGGAAACCAAATTGAATACAAGGAAACTTTCACATTAATGTTATTGATACCTTTAAATGGACAATGCCAACAGCTTTCTGATGTTTCCTTCTGTGACTTCTACTGTCCATTCGCGAAAGCCGACCTGAGGAGATATCACCGATCAGTCGAACTTCGTCGTTCGGTGTTAAAGTATTGAGATTCTCCGACCGGCGAATCTTCGAGTAAGAAAGCACGCCGTTTTTCAGCGAAAACCACCGGGATCTCCACCCTTTTCCGTAATTCGTCCACTTGTAGAGGACCCCGGCGACGGTTGTCTCCGCTCCCAGTGACGTCAGCCTGACGTCAGATCCACGAGAAAACGGCCCCGGCAACGACCTTGTTCTGTTCAGCGACATGTCCGGCGACTGGTCGCCCATTCCTGTACCCTCTAGCGATATGCAACACAATGGGTGGATTTCTTTGACTCTCATTTTCAAATAACCATGCAAGTACAGAGGAAGCAGAGAGAGAGACGATCAAATCTTTTAATTTTCCATTAAATTTTCCAAAAGAAAGCCTCCCGTAAGAAGAAAATCGGTAACCCAGAAAATCCCAGAATGTTAAACGAAGAAAGGTCTGTGAAGATAGCCAAAGTTCTCTTCTTTCTAGGCGAACACAATAAGCTCTGAAATTTATGAGGAAAAAAGCGTCGTCTTTTTTTTTTCTCTTCTGTTATCTTTACGATTTCAAAATCTAAAATGCAATATATACAACAAAAATATTAATAAGATAGAGATGGGGGAGCTGTAACACGCTCGTCTGTCACTTGGTTATGGAAATATATTTAGATTGTGTCGATTCTCCTCTCCACCAAAGTTATATAAATACACACACGCGCAAGGCTGAAGGGGAAGAAGTTGAGAGGGGGAAGGTCGATGGTGGCATAAAGGTAATTTAATTATACGTGACGTTGAATCCAAGCCGAGTTAAATGCAAAAGCCTTGTTCTTTCGTCCTCCTTTTTTTTATATTAATGCAAGTTTCTCTTCCTTCTTTATTTTTGCTGAAACAAGGTGAAAGTCTTCTTACAGTTTTTGTTTTAATAAATTAAAATATTGTAGCAAGTATAGCAAATTAATTAGTAAAATCGATAGGCAACGGCAACGCCTGGTTATTTAACCAGCTGAATAATATCAGCTTTTTATTAAAAATATTTAATAAAATTAGTTATTTAATATTAATTATTTATATATAAAATAATTTATAAGTGCATAATTTAAAAATTTTATAAAAATATAAATATTTTATCTTAATATTTTATTGAATATTCTTGTAAGAATTTATATTTTCAATCATAATAGTTAATAATGTAATTAAGTAAAAAAGTGAATTGATTAATACTAACATAAACTTCTTATTTATTAATTTATTTAAATTATATATTCTCTAATTATTGTGTACGTCCAGAAAATATAAAATAATATAAGTCAATATATATTAAAAATAATAAACAATGATTACTCTGATATTTGTTAGTAAGGAGATGTAAGAGACAGTAAATATTACATGATTGGTGCATTGTCACCTTCTCAGGACAGCTTGTCTTCCTTGGAGACATTGCACATTACTGGAACGCAACATACTACCGGTCTAATTCCTGAAAACTTCTCAAAGTTGGCCCATCTCAAGGCACTGGTTTTAGATTACAATTCTCTTCGAAGGAACATTCCTTCAGGTTTATCAAATCATTCCAATCTTGTTACCTTCTCTTTAGTAAGGGCACAATTGTTGAGTTAACATTTTTTTTTTTTTAATTACAAAGGAAAGAGTGTAAATGATCACATATGACGGGGATACATAGCCCTGCACGCGTCTTGGTGAAGAAGCTCCTAAACGGACACTAGAGGCTCCCGAAGAATGTGCAGGCCCAGAGCTAAGAAAGTAGCACACGCCGCCAGCCTGTCCGCGTACTGGTTCCCCTCTCACCCGACATGTCCCAGAATCACCTCTCAGTCCCGATGTAATTACCCCCGGATACCTGCAACTAACAAAAGGTCCTCAGTCAGAACACGCTGGAAAAAGGAAAGGATATTAATGACCTCCAAGGCTCCAACGAGTCGACTTCAACGACTAGTCGACGATAATCCCGATCCCACGCCAACGTTCCTTTTTGAAGTTTTTTAATTTTCAACTAGTTGGGTTGAATAAATCAACCCACTAACAGTTAACAAACAAATGGTATTATGTCAAACAGTTAATTACTTTCACAACGCTAATATATGACTTTTCAGCTACCTACCAAACGGTCCAGAAACGTAAAGACATCCGTTGTGCAACCTAATTTTATTTTATCTCACTCACTATTTCAACAGAAAATAAGATTAGTAACAAGTACGCACCTTCTCTTCCCTTGCCATTTGACAAATATTACATCATCTTGAAAAAAAACGGAAGAGACAGCTTGTATTTGTTTTCCTGCATAGAAAGTTAAGATGGACGACCTGACCTTGTCTGTACTCCAACTTCATGGCATGGAGATTCCTTTAAATTTAATTAATACACGTGAAGAAAAGAAGCCAAATAGTGGATTTGGAACTTTCGTTTGAACCTCTTACAACTACAAAGTGTAATGGGAACACTTGTTTCTAACTAAATTGTTTTAGAGTGCAGCTTTGCTCCAGCAGGTAAAGACTCCTAATAATAAGCTTAATTGCTCTAGATTATGTGTCTCTTCAACTATACATTAGATATACTGTAACTATCATTTTAGTGATGTTTAGGCTTTCAGCTGAAACTTCCAAAAATTTGACCCCAAAAATACCTTAGATATTAATTTATTTTTATTTATTAAAAAAAGTACCTCTTCAGTATTCATATAGATATTAAAAATAAATTTTATAATTGATCTAAGTGCATTTAAACTTCTTCATTTCGTATCTTATATCTATACAATAAGTATACTAATATTTTTATTAATCTTAATATATTAATGAATTAATTACAAAAAAATCTCAAACTTTACTTAATTTTATAATTATAGACCAAACGTTAAAAAAGGCAATTAAATATTCAAACTTTCAATTTTTTTAATTCTAATTCGACGTTAGTATTTTCGTTAACATCATTAATATGACTTGTCACATCAGACAAAAATCCTAAACACTTATATATATCAGACTTAATTAAGTTTAACTAAACTACATCATTTTAGGATTGAAATCCCTAAATCAAACTACTCGCACATATGTTGATTATTTCAAATGGATGAACATATTCTTTTAATTTAGAGTTCTAATATGATGTCAGAGAGTATATAAGCAAATACTTCTGATTCGGCATAAAGGGAAGATAGAATTTCAGGTCTACTAAAAAATGATGTTTGGAATCACTTCAACAAGACTAGATCAATGGACATAGTATAGTATGCTAAATATAAATATTGTCACGAGATGTTGATTAGGAGTTCAAAACGTGAAACATTTGGATTTGTGTAATAGAAAGAAGATCATATCAGGAGGTTAAACATTCTTAACCCCTAACCTAATAAAAGGAAGAATGAAATGATTGTTATGGCTTATAATAGCAACAGATTAAGGTTTTTGATGGATAAGATAGTCATTAGTGATAAACATCCACTCTTTATAGTTAATAGAAAAAGTTTAGGATGTTGCTTACCTTACTGCAATCTACCTTCAAGATCCTAACTCGAAATACCTTAAAGAAAGACATTATGAGTATATAAGAGGATCGAAAGAAAGAAAATTTTCAAAATATTGTCGAGTATTAAAGAACGGGTTGCCACCATAGTCGACGTGTGGATAGCCGCGGTGACAACATATTATATTAAGAAGGAATAGATTCCACTTAGTAGACTACTAAGGTAAATTTATTCTTTAAATTGTTACATTATTTTTTGCCTATGTTATGATTAATATTTTTTATATGTGTGAATGGTAGATTCATTTATATGTCAATACCACATATAAGTGAAAGGTTGGCAACTATATTGATCAAGTGTTTAATCAATTGGAATATTGACACCAAGTTCTCTACCATAACAGTTGACAATTGTAACACAATCAATCCAATGATTGAAAAGGTGAAGTATAAGTTACAGGTTAGGGGCTTGTTGGTTGGTCAAAGGTTGTTCCATATGTGTTGTTTTACATATATTTTGAATTTGATTGTAAAGGATGGATTGGAGATGATAAAGGAAGTAGTAGATTTGATTCAAAATAATATCATATATTAGAGTGCAATACGTAAAAGAGTTAAGATTTTTGAAGATATTGCATGACAACTATACATTATGAGGACGAAGAAGTTAGTATTGGATTGTCCGATTAGATGGAACTCAACCTTTAAGATATTATAGTTAGTAATCCTATATGTTGAGGTGTTTATCAGGTTAAGACAAAGAGATTTTCTGTATACTTGCCTGTTTATAGAAGAACAATGAGAGTTGGCTAAAGAATTTTGTAACACCCCACTCCCGCATGACCCGAACCCGACATCGTTGGTGATATCCGAGTCCGTGCCCCGCGAGGGTGGCGTGCTACATCACTCAGTCAAAACTCAGTATACATTTTTTTTAAAACACATACACACACACATTATAATTTATGCGGAATACAATTTACATAAACAATTCAATGGCCTCGAGGCCCTTTTCATAAATACAATTTATTTCAGTCAGTTGACTTTACAAATTGACCTAATCATTAATACCAAGATTCAGAAAATAAAATACACTAATGCAGACGCGAACTGATCCCGACCACTCCTCTATTTCATTAACCAGCAGATGTCATACGC
>JAOSBK010000205.1:36879261-36894038 GCA_027568895.1 Erythroxylum shatona | reverse complement strand
CGCCGTATGATTCACCTTCGCTTCGGTTTGATTTCGCTTTCGGCTCCGTTTCTATTTCCTTCTTCGGTTGGGATCCGGTTCTCTGATCGGGTCCCAACAATACTACTTGAGACCTGTGAACTTTTGGAGTTCCATCATGCATAGGCAGACATAAGCACGACTTTGTCTATGAACTTAAGAATGCCCCTAAAGCTTATTAACTTCTTGAAATATTTTATAGACTTCTAATTAATAGCATCTAACGATTGAAATTTTATTTTTATTTTTTAAAAATGTTAACATGTGTCGTGTTATATGTAATAATTTTAGAAAATTAATGAATTTTTATGTTAAATTACAAATTTTACTACAATTAACTTCTCTCGTAAAATTTATAATCTTTTTAGTAATTACTCTTTTACAAACTTATACCATATTTATCATCCATTAAGATATACTTTTCATCAAAACTTTTGCTGATAATATTAATATGTACTCAAGTTTATGTAATAATTAATTATTTATTTTAGATAAGATTATGGGCCTTGCTCTTTAATTAGATTTTCTTTTATAAGCAAAAACGTGAATTTCATACTATATTTATTTTGTTTTACAAAAATATTAACAATCATACTATATTTATTTTGTTGATACCCTTTTTAACTCCATTATGATCAAATTCAACATTTTAATGAATAAATATATTAATATTCTTAGTACAGTAGCTCGTGGTGCACGATGGGTGGTGATCGTCATGATTACCTTTGAGTGCTTCGGCAAGATTGAAATCGTCAGCATTCCTGTGCACAGACGTAGACATGTAAATGGAGTGTGAACTGCAAAATGGTTACGGCGGATGGGCTTCACATCTTGCCCATTTGGTCAAATACCAGCGTGAGTACTTTTCAGCCACAAAAACGGAACACAGATCTGAGTCCCGTCAGCTCTGAAACTGGTGACTGATTGACTCGTACATTCGAGAAACGTTCATTCCTGAAAATTTGTATTTTTGTTTTCCTGTCATCATCACTCCTCCTGGTCCCCGAAAAGCATCTCTTTCTTTGCTGACGAATGAATGATCCCAGTTCGTTATATTCTTCATGGAACACGCTGGTGTATGTGCCAAGAACGAAATTTAGGTGTCAGGTTTTCGTCCACAATTGTAAAATATAACCACATGATTGAAGCCCACGCAAGATAATAACAACGTTGTCGCTATTTGCTGGACCGCTAAATTATGAAATTTCAACTTTGACGGCATAATATGTTTGACGTTATATTCCTTCTCCAGTATATGGGCATAATACGATTAACAGACATTGTATTCTAAAACGTGTTTGCTCGATAATATTGGGTATCTTGTTTGTTTAAAGTGTAAGATTTAGGTCTACTACAAGACAATGCCACATAAATCACATTTTTTCCGTTGGATACATAGGTGGTATATTATTAATTGAATTGTAGAGCTTAATACGCCTAAGATATTTCTATATGCTAGATAAATTTTAGGATTGACGGACGTATGAACTTTATGCTTTTATACTTAAAAGATTTAGCATTTAGATCACGAGTGAGTTAGCCTAACAATTGAAATTACACTATCGAAAATTTTATGATCACCCTAAACATATTGAAGAAATTTCTAAACATATATGATGTCTGTGTTTTCTACTATTAAGAATAGGAATTTAATGGAGCACTTCCTTTTAAAATGACCCTCCACTTCATTCATTTGGGAAAGAATCTAACAGTTATGTAATATCACTTCCCTAACTTCAAGCTAGCAGGAGTTAATATATAGTATGATGCCTTAGGTAGAGAACTGGTGATATTACACATATACGTTTATGGATTTCTTCAATATGACTAAAGAGCTTAGATTATCTTTAAGAGCTAACTAGCAGATAAAAAAACTTTTGTCTATGCTTGTTGAACCATACGGGCTTATACTATATAAAGTTAGGAGTTTGGTCTCATATACCTCTAAGAGATATTTGAGTAGTAACTAATTAATGTCTACACCAAGTAATGGAGTTCTCTTGGTAGAGTTTAGTGTGACAACTAGGATCTGATTTAGCTCGTGATGATAGAAAATAGGACATCAAAACTAAAGAAAAAGTTGGAAATTCTTGAAATCTCTAAAAACTTCACTCTAGATTGATAAAAATCCACTCCAAAGGGGTTTCCTTGGTTGTTTCATCTTCCTTTATCATTCTAATGTGTTTTTTTTTTAGCATTTTATGCCTCATCCCCCATCTACAACTTAATCTTATCTTTTTAATTTCAAATTTTGGATACACAGGGGTATACTACAAAAAATCCTCAACATGACTATATACACCATCTGTACTATCAAAATAAAAAGTTCCAAATTGCTCTAAACTTGTCCAATTTCATTCTTTGTTGCTTCAGGTGAGTGAATTAAGCATAAAATCAAAATATAAATAACTTAAGTACTAAAATCAATAAAAAATTGATAGATGTAGATTGAATCGTATTTTTATGGTAGTTTAGTATGTGTTTAGTTGTTAATTTGACTATTTAATACATGTTTAGGTTAAAGTTGTGTTAATTAGTAAATATTTGTATTTTAAGTGTTTTGTGAGTTGGAATATGATGTTGAGCTTGAATTTTATATTTATGAGATGCTTTGATGTGTTTGTTAGTGTTTCAGGGCAATTAGAGGATTTTGAGAAGACCCGAGAAATAACCCAGAGCCACGATCATGCACAAACAAGACTAGGGAGCCATGATCGTGTCGTTATGGGCCACAATTATGACATAAGCAAAAACTCCCAGCCACGATTATGCCACTAAGGGCTACAATCGTGGCCAGATATGCGGACAACAGTCCTTATTTGAGTTTTTGAGAGATTTTAAAGACCTTTCAGACCTAAAAAGGACCCTAGGGTTGCTCTAATTGGAAATACTATATAAGGGAGTTTTTACATTATGCCACTTTTGGAAAGTTCAAGAAAGAGAGAAAAGAAGAGAGAGAGAGAGAAGAGAAAAAAGAAGAAGAAGCAGGTCCCGACGCTATTGATTCCCAGATTAGGTGATCTCTTGACACTATTGCCTTCTTGGATTGTCTGATCCAAGTTCTATTTCCTTTCCATTTCATTTTTTTTCACTTAATGTATAAGATTGAAATGGATTGTAGATGATAGGTTTTGGATTATTGACGATGTTCTATCTCTTACTTCAGGATTTTACTTTTCTTTAATGTTAATATAATCGATTTTGTGTTTTATTGATATGGTGTTGTGATTAACTTTGATCTTGGCATTTTTTGGTAACAAACTGAGAGGGCGAGTGATTGAGCCCAAGTTTATTATATAAATTGGCAACACTTTCATGGCCTTTACTATACTTTTGACTCCTAGCTCTTAATTTTGTGCTTAAATTAATCCCTGATATAATTAGATTTTCTGGATGAGAAGATTTATATTTCCAGTCTTTCCTAAGACTAAAGTTTTCAGGAAAGACTTCAATCTTATCCGGGGGATCAACTAGAGGCGACAAATCTAGTTTATCAACTAAAGGATTAGATTGATTTTCATTTTCAGAATCATCTTTCCTATCTAGATGAGAATCATCATCAAATCTAACATGCACAATTCAACAGATTTAGAAACAAGATTATAAACTCTATAAGCTTTAGAAGACATTGAATATCCACGAAAAATTCATGAATTGATCTTATAATCAAATTTATCTTTTTTTTTTTTGTATTCAATATAGTGCATTTGCAACTGAAAGGATGGAAGTAAGAAATATATGATTTTCTTCCTTTCCATAACTCATATGGAGTTTTATTTAACGTAGATCACAGAAATACTCTATTTTGAATATAACAAGCTGTATTCACAGCTTCTGCCCAGAAATACTTAAGAAGATTCATTTCATATAGCATAGTCCTTGCCATTTCTTGAATCGTCCTATTTTTTTTCTACAACTCCATTTTATTGTGGAGTTTTATGAAAAATTCCATTCTCTTCACAAAATATTCTAAATTTTTCATTTTCAAATTCGCCACCATGATCACTCCTAATTCCAGCAATAGAAGTTCCTTTTTCATTTTGTAACTTTTTGGAAAGAACTTTAAACAACTTAAGAGATTCATCTTTTTGTGATAAAAACAATATCCAACAAAATCTAGTGAAGTCATCAATAATTACAAGACCACACTTCTTTCTGTCAAGACTTAAAATTCTAATTGGACTAAACAAATCTATATGTAATAGCCCTAGAGGTCTAGATGAGGTTACAACATTTTTAGAAGAAAAATATGTTTTAATTTGTTTTCTTTTTTATAACTCTCACAAAGAAATCTTTGTTATAACTTATTTTTGGTAAACCTCTTACCAAATCATGTCTAACCTATTTGGAAATATGCTTAAAACTAACATAACTAACTTTTTATGCCAAATTAGCTTTTCTTTATCTGTTGATATAAACATGAAATATTTTGACTTTTTAAAACATCTAAATCAATCTTATAAAGATTGTTTCGTCTCTTGGCAGACAAGAATACAGAACCGTCCTTATTTTTTGACTACAAAATAATTTTGATTAAATGATACTTTAAAACCAGAATCACATAATTAACTTACACTAATTAGATTATTCTTTAATCCTTCAACTAGCAAAACATTATTAATAGATGCAAAGGAATCTTTACCAATTTTGTCGATTCCAATTATTTTGCCTTGCTAGTTGTCTCCAAAAGTTACTATTCCTCTTTTCTTATTTTGGAGGTCTAGGAACATAGACCTTCTTCCCGTCATGTGTCGCGAGCATCCACTGTCCAAGTACCATTAGTGTTGGCTGCTTTTTCCAATAAGTGAGATCTGCAGTATATATTATATCTTTTTTAGGTACCCATATTTTCTTAAGTCCTTTGGGTTAGACTTACAATAATTCCTCGAATAATAAGAATATTATTTCTTATTCTTTCTGCTAGAAACATAGTTCTTATTATAACGAACATTATTATTAGTAAATGCTAAACCACTCTTATCCTTTGGATGTCTATAACTTCCAATCATCTCGTTTATCCTTTTAATACTATTAGTAAATGATGATAAATCTACTGAAAGACTATTAATCCTTTGTTTCAGTTGATTAATTTCTTCAGATCTATCTACAATTACTTTCTTTCTCATATCAACTATTTGTTTCTTAAGACAGACATTTTTTTTCTAATACTTGCGTGTTCTTCAAGCTTTTCGCAAATTTCTTTTTCAAAATTCTATATTTCTCTAGAATAGCATGCGAATTTTCTAATAATTCTAAGTATGCTTCTTAAAGATCATTAAGGTTAGAAGTTGCCTCATCATTGCATTCTTCTTCAGTTACCAAGCATATGTTTGCTTGTTCTGATGCTGCTGATTCGGAATCAGATTCGGATGAATCTAAGTCTTCCCATGTTGCCATCATGCTCTTTTTATTTTCTCTAATTTTCTTCCGCTTTCTTTTGAGCAATGGACCTTCAGACTTGTAATGTCTTGGTTTTTTTCATTCATAGCAGTTTCTCATTCTTGACTTCTTCTTTGCTATTCTTCTTAAAAGAAAAACCTTTATTTCCTTTCGTTTTCTTTTTCCACATCCTTGTAATCTTTCTTGAAATGAAGGATAATTCATTGTCATGTTCACTTGAATCTTGATCAGACTCATTGGTATTATTATCCTTGATTTCTTTAATCTTTAATGCTTTTGAAGATGTGCTTCTATTTTTCTGATTCTTTTGATTCTTCTGACCAAGCTTTAATGAGATAGACTTATCTCTTCTAGGTTTATCTTCGGTATCAAGCTCTACTTCATGTATCTTTAGTGAACCAAGCAATTCATCTAGCGTCGGCTTGTTTAAGTCCTTGGCTTTTTATATTGCTGTAACCTTGGGCCTCCGTCTTTTAGATAGACATATGAGAATCTTGCTAACATGATCTTGATTATCGTAGATTCTCCCAAGAGCTTTAAGTCTATTAACAATTGTTTAAAACTTTCCAAACATCTGATCAATAAACTCCTCATCTTTCATTTTGAACAACTCATACTGATGAACAAGAATGCTGATCTTGGGACTCTTTCACTTGATTTGTGCCTTCTTGTAGAATGGCTAACCTGTACCACATCTCCTTTGCAGATACGCATCCTTGAACCTTATCATATTCACTTTTGCTTAGGGCACAACTTAGAAAGAACTTGGCCTTTGAATTCAACTACAATCGAGCTTTCTGATCGGCTGACCATCTGTCATGAGAGATGATATTGCTTTCATCATCTATTTGTGTATATGGACCATTCTCGATGATATCCCAAAGATCAATATGTATGGATTCTATGAAGAGTCGCATCCTGTCCTTCAAATAATGATAATCCTCACCATTAAATGTAGGAGGTCTTGTGACCGAGGCACCTTTAGCTATACGAACATGTGATTCAACCATGGATCTTTGCCCTCACTTTGCGACAGTGTTTCTTGGAAACCTCGCTCTGATACCAATTAAAGTAAATCACTTGTTAATATAGAAATCCTATATAATATGTAAACTATATAAGAAGGGAGGTTGAATTGTATATTCTTTTCAAGGGTATTAATCTTTTGATATTTCTTACAATTCTTTAAAAAATTCAAATGATTACTAAAATACTTTGCTAAAGTTGATAAGCAATGCAACTGCAAGTAATATTATTTACTCGTCAAACACAAGAAAATTAAAAGATAAGGGTTAGAGAATAGATGCTACGATTTTATGCTGGTCCAAACCTTGGGCTACGTCTAGTCCCCAGAGTATTTCTGAGATTTCACTATCTTCTTTCAACTTTACAAGTATTTTTTCACACGTAGAGCCTCTTTAGGTCTCTCACACAAATATTCTTTATCAGCTATGTTAGCCTCTCCAGGATCTAGCCTTCCTCTCTCTAAGAAAAATATTTTTGAGCTTTCACGTTACAAATGTGTTTGCTCACTTCTTTTGCACTTTGAATACATAATTTTTGCTAATATCACAAAGTTCATGAGTAATTATCTATTTGTATCTCTGTATGTATTCGTATGTGTATATATGTAGTTTTTGACTCGAACTAATATTTTTAGCCTAAGTCTCCAACCGTCTTCTTGATAACTACTTCTTAAATCTTCTAGAAACAGTTATTAGTTGAGTCCTGTAACTAACTCAAAATAATTAGCTGATTGTTGTTCTAGATCATCTTCCTTTTGTATTGTATGGAATAACTCTTCTTGTGTTACTATATTTTGTCTATTATTCCACTTCGTCTTATGTCACGCTTCGTCTCATGTTACACTTCGTCTTATGCTTCAACTTCGTCTTATGTTGCACTTCGTCTCACGCTGTGCTTCATCTTTTATTGTAACTTCATCATATGTTGTCGCGCTTCGTCTTATGCTGCACTTCGTCTCACGCTGTGCTTCGTCTTATATTGCACTTCGTCTTATGTTGCTACGCTTCATCTTATGTTGTACTTCGTCTTACGCTGTGCTTCATCTTATGTTGCACTTCTTCTTATATTACCGCACTTCAACTTATGTTAAACTTCGTCTTATGCTTCAACTTCATCTTATATTGAACTTCGTCTTATGTTGCCTAAGTGTTACTTGCATTTATTTGCACACTTAACAAACTTATTAAAACAGTTCATATATTTCTAAGATTATTATTATTTGATTGTCATCAAAATTAATAGTAGTGAAGTCCTCTTGACATAATAGAACTAGACAAAGTTGTCTTTTGGAAAGTTGTAGCTTATCTTCTTAGCTTTCCAACGCTATAAAGTATGAAATGTTTGGATAGCGGAGTTAAGAGTTATGATTATTATAAGTTGGTAACACTGCATAGGATGTATGTCAGGACAGATAGAGTAAATGATTAGATGTAGTTGAATGTGATGAATCAAATGAGTTGAGAATTGGGAGTCTTATGAGATCAAATTGTTGGTAGAATTGTTAATAAGTGATTTTGCACTAGAAGAGGTGAATTTAAGAAGAATATGAGTGAAAGTAATGTTAGAATGGATGTAGGAACCATTGGAGAGGCTTTGAAGGGAGTTTTGTATCACCTATGTCTGTTAGATAGACTTTAGATTCGTTAAATGGACCTCCTCGGGCTTATGAGGACCGCCATCCTCGCCCATGTCCATTTAATGGGCATCAAGTCCGTTAAACGAACCTTTTTGGGTCTGGAAAGGCCCCCAGTCCCATGTATATCTGTTAGATGGACGTGTACACTGTACACTTTTGGAAATTTGCATTTTTGACCCCCTAAATGGCAAAATCTCACTTTGTGGTCTTCATGAATGTTGTAGATCTAGAATTCTTGGAAATCGTTCAAGAATCCTTAATTCAATATCTCTAGTGAAAGTTATGTCAATTGTCAATCGGTCATTCATAACCACTGATGAAGAATTCCTTGAAAAGTTAAGGATTGGTAATCCTTTTTAGAAATCGAATGGATTCGGTCTTATACATACGCAAGGAAGGTAATCAAAAAAGAAAGAAGATAAGTTCTTCTTTCTTTTATCACTTAGGAGCCGTGCGAGATGAAAGTCTCATGGTGTATTGATTTTTTCTGGAAAGGGAGTGTGTGCAGGTTGTTTATTTGATAACTTCATCCTCCGACTTCCAAATGAAGTGATTCTTGAACTAATAGATTCCTAACATATTTTTCTATCTCTGTATAAAAATTGGTAGTTTTTGGTTTTGATTAGAAAATGATTGATGGAAAGATAGTGAGGGGTCAGTTGAGAAAGCATGACTGGGGTGTGAAAATACTTTGACTTCTTAAGCATAACTTCATCTATAGAGCTCCGATTGAGATTGTTCTTGCTTCAAATTAATCTAGAGACTTAGAACTACAAATGTTTTGAAGAAGTCAATTTGTGATTTTGGTGATTGACTAGTGTGGGCGCACCACTCTTGTGGGATGATGGCTAATGAGGATTCTTTGAAATAACCCTACAAGGTAATAGGCTCACGTGTAATGACTCCGAATGTTGGGCTCTATAAACGTGGTCCAACATTCATAATGTAATATAGTGAAATGTCAATCAAAAGAAGGATTTATAATGTAATATAGTGAAAAGTTGTTTATCATTTTACATTCCATCCTAAACCCCCCAAATTGGAGGGTTATCATTTTTATTGTTTAAGATGGAATAAGATGTAATATAAAACACTCCTTTTCCATCTCATCTCAGTCCATTCTATTTCATTATCAACCCTTCTCCCAAACGATGAAATAATATTATATTATATTCCATTTCATTAAAAAAACCCTAACCAAACATAGCCTAAAGTCAGCACCTAGTGATCGTTTTACAAACTCATGACCCATGCTACTTGTATCTTCAAATATATTTAAAGTTGGCAATTTTGAAAAACTAACCGTAATCTAATGACGAATGTACCAAAAAAATAAATTTTTTATAATTTTTCAATCAAATCTTAATAATTGAATAATTTGAAAAACATGAATCATAAAGTTCCTATTGAAACCTTTTTCGAGGTCTCAATTACAAGATATTCAAGCATCCAGTCTCTATCAGTATTCACAAGGTAAATAAAAAGAAACTTAACTTTGAGAGGAATTAAGGAGTGCTAGCTCCCTTATGTTTTTTTTCCTATAAATAGAAAAAAATTAGGGTTTTATTTTTGTTAAAATTAAATATTCTAATCATAATTAAAGTCAAACTTTAATTATAATTTAATTTAATTTTAATAAAATTAAATATCTTATATTTGATCTATAAGGTTTCTTAAACTTTCACAATTAAATCCAACTTAAATTGAATTGATTTTTTGACTTCTCTTTATGTGTTAATTATAATTTAATTTAATTTTAATAAAATTAACGTATTTGATCCCTAAGGTTTCTTAAACTTCACAATTAAATCCAACTTAAATTAAATTGACTTTTTAACTACTCTTTATGTGTGACTAATTAGATTCCTAATATATTGACAATAACTATAATTATAATTCATAATTTGAATTAAAATTGGATAAACTAAAACTCTTCTTAATTTATCTTTAATTCTTCAATTAAATAATTTATAATCATATATTAAGATTAACACCTAGCAATAGTTTAACTCAATATATCCATGTATGTTTATGATGTATAATTTAATTTTTTTCATCATTTCATGGTTTAATTAGACCTAGAGGACAGATATAGTGTCTACTTTTATCAAATCCAATCATCTTAATTGGTAATTAATTTATATTTGATATTTGAAAATACCTTTTCAAATGCCAATTAACCCTAGCAAGAGAATACTTTAAATCACTATTAATCATAAATAGTGGCCTATTATCTCTAATTATTTTATAATAACAAAATCTTTTATTAACTTACTATAATATCTTTATATGGTTTATATTATATCCAAATACCACTGATCGAGTTACCATAAATAGGATAGGTCATAAGTAGCATCAAAAGACATTAATTTCTATATGAGATACCTTGATAATCTTAGGTTTAAGGATCAGTTATACAACAATCATTAAAAAAAATTTCACAGACACGTAAGTAATATTTCATGCGGGATTATCATATTCGAATTAGTTTAGTTAACTTATTCTTTAATAAGCACTTACACATTTGTTTAAGTATCTTCATACTTTTATTGATAAGATTAAATGCTTTCTTCATATGAGAGAAGCATAACATGTACTAGTTTTACCGTTTCATCAATATCTTATCTTGATAAAACTACAACTAGAAACAATTTAGGAGTAATACATAAACATAAGTTGAATATCATAATTATGATCTCATCATAATTTCAATTGTACGTTAATTTTTTAGAGATTTTATCTTTAATATTAAAAGATTTAATGCAATTAATATAACAAATAACGATAAAGAATTAATGAAAATAATATTATTATATATAAAATTACAATGAATTACAAAGGCATAAACTAACAAGTAGCAAGAGTATAACCCCATCCAAGTATTGTTGTCAGTTTAATGAAAGAGATAAAGTAGAAAGCCTTACATTTAAGAGCTGTAATTACCTCCTAACAATCACAAAGAATTTTTGTCTGTGATTCATTACTAAAATGGAGGATCAACATATATGTTAGAGATACTTAAATATGAACCATTCTATTTATTGATCACCTTCTACTCTATAATTTGAAAAAGCGAGCATAGTTATTTCTAGTTTGTATAGCAGGTTCAAAAATAATTTAAATTTAAATTTAATTTACATTTAATAACAACATCAACTTTAAAAAATTAGTAAATTTTTGTCTTTAGTAAGTCGTGAATTTAGAAAGTTTCCCTATTGAAGTATACATCTTAGCCACACCTCAAAGAACAATTTATTATTAAAGAGCAATAACGGTGTCGTATTTGTGTCTCAAATACTATAAATTCTATTTTCAAACTAATGAGTACAATCCAATTTTATTCTTTTAAAATATTAAAAATAACTTACCCAATTTTATATATAGACAAAAAATAAGAAAAGAAAGTGTTACTGTGTTTATATATGTAAGTACATGTGTGTATGTGTATATATATATAAATTTTTGTTATCATCGTAAAACGTGACATTGTCGTTTTTTATAATAGAAAATAGAGCTCCTTAGTATTGAGTCATGGTCTTATGCTTGTGGTATCTAAAATTGATTTAGGTTTAAAATCTTAATAGTCATTCCTACTTTTCTTTCTATAGATCGATCAAGAGTAGAACCTTACACTTCGAGATACTTAGTTCTACATGAAGGTGACTTAATATTCATGTATACATATTTTTATTCTGCAATGTTATGCTTGTCTTGATATATGATGATGTGGATAATTGTTGTGGTATGAGCGACATAGTGGGTGTCACTAGGCTGTGTGTACAGTGAGTTAACTAGTCGAGTATGGATTTAGGTTAGTATTCGATCAATTGATGAATCTATTGATTAAGATGTAAGACAGTTTGTGAAGTTCAATCGAGCTTGCTCTCGGATGCCTACTGATATATGGTACATGATATGGTGGTGTGATTATGGCGATTCGATCGAGCTTGCTCTTAGATGCCACCCGATATATGGTACATGATATGTGTGATTGTGGTGGTTCGGTCAAGCATGCTCTCGAATGACAATCATATTGTCGTAAGGCTGTGGCAGTTTGGTTGAATGTGACCCTCGGACGATAGTCTACTACATTTGAACCAAGTGACCCATGAGGAACAAGAGAATACTTATGGCTATAGTCTATGGGTAAGGGGTATGTCAAAGGGTCATTCGTCAGTCCTCCGCTATTATTTGTTATTTGTGACTGTGATGGTTATGCGACATGAAATTGATATGAAAAATGCATGTATGTTTATGAACAAAATTATTATGTTATGAAATTTGTATTTAAAGATGTAATGCATTATAACCTTAGTATTAATTCACTTAGAGAGGATTGATTTTGCTCAATTATTTTTTTGGATCTTCTTTACAAATCTCCTTTAATAGGGTACTTCGTCGGTCTTCTTCCCTTTTGGCAACTTGATGTATGTTTATTGGTTACCTTTGATTTTAGAGCTGCAATAGTCTTCTATATATTGAAATTTTCCTTGTATTAACTATCCCAAAGTTGTAGCACATTAAGTATTATATATTGTTAAAATTGTTTGATTATTATCAATATGATTTTGATTATTTTGAAATCTCATCTTTATTATGGATATAGAGGCTTGACGACATTTTCGACTTGCTAAGGGTCCACTGAATCTTTAATTTATTGTTTTTTTAGCACCAGTCACTATCCAAGGTTAAGTCGAGACACTTTCTGCCCGAATAAGATGGAACCTTTAATTTATCATGTTACTAGCTTTCTAATAGTATGATTTTGTGGTTTTTGTTGTATACTTCCAGACAGTTGGGCTACCTTGCAATCCCTCTTTCAATGCCTTTCATGGCTTTTAGTGAATTCATTACTTTTTAAAGAAATCATTAAGAATTATAGTTTTTTTTAAGGTGCCTGCTATGAATCCTATATCTAACTGTGCAAAGTAGTTGCGCCCTACAAATTAATGCACGTTTCCCTCGTCTCCATCATCTAACTGTGCAAAGTAGTTGCGCCCTACAAATTAATGCACGTTTCCCTCGTCTCCATCGTCAAAAATAGTCTGTTGAACAGAACTTCTATAATGGAGCACAAGTGTGAACATATGCCAAATAATTCCGCCCAACAATTTCAATTTTTTCCCGTAACCACCATCTAAAATATCCTATCATCAGGACTCCTATAAATGGAGGACTTGCCCGTTGAAGGATACTCCAAGCTAGAAGGAAACAGACAAAGCATAGTTTCGAATTCGTAGTATTTTCTATCCTTTTTCTCTGCTTAAGTACTTGTAATGGAATTCGAATCTTCACACCGTTCCATTCAAGCTTTAGTTGAAAAGATCAAGGAAGAGATCTGCAAAGACATCAACTCACAATCGTTCATTGCTCCTTCTGCCTACGACACTGCATTTGTAGCCATGGTTCCATCAACCGACGAACCACTTCGACCCATGTTCAAGAATTGCTTGGATTGGGTGCTCAACAACCAGACAGAAGCGGGGTTTTGGGGAGAATGTGATTCCCATGGCCTACCAACTCTTGAGTCTCTTCCTGCAACTGTTGCCTGCATGGTAGCACTAAAAATATGGAATACCGGTGACATACATATTGAAAGAGGTATTATCGTAATAGTCGTAATTGACAAAGTATAATAACTTGTCATGCAAACTGGTTGGCTAGTGAGTTTTTCGTTCTTGTTGTCTCCTCTTTTCCTGCTAAAGTTTATAGGATTACGTTGAATATTACATTTTACTAATTGTTGCATGCAATTAGGGAGCGTCAATTTAGTAAATATTTTAAAAATTGACTTTGCGTTACTTAAGAGTACTTAATTTTACAGTGGTGCTCTAATATATTTGATGCTGTCCAATTCAATTTTTACTGTTTAAACTTTCTAAATGTGGGGAATTCGACCAACCAGCTTTTGTGATCTTCATCTTTACTTTTAATTAGATGGAGTTGAAGTGCCTTTTCCATTAGCTTAACAATTATGAACATTTGTAATAGTTTGTCCTAATTATGCCAGGTTTGTCATTTATTCGAGCAAATTCTGAGAACTTTCTTCCCGACATCGACCACTATTGCCCCCGGTGGTTTGCTATTGTTTTTCCAGCAGTGGTTCAACTTGCAGACAAATTGTCAATAGAAATTGATTTTCCAGACCAATTAATGGCATCGGTGACGAACATAATTCATAAAGGGAAACAAATTCTCGAAAAGTACATTGTTCAGTCACTTTCTCCCATTTGCTCAGGTATCTTATAATACTTACAAATTAACTTCTATTACTTATAATGAATGTAGGGAGGAGGCAAAGGGTCATTATCCTCCACTGCTATCGTACCACGAGGTGTTGCCACCAAATTATATTGATGACGAGGAACATATACTTAAGCACATGGACAGTGATGGGTCATTGTCCAAATCTCCATCTGCTACTGCAAGTGTTTTCATGGCTACAGGCAACAGAGATTGCCTGCGTTACCTTCAATTGCTCACTAAAAAGTTCACGAATGGAGGAGGTTAGAAATTTCCCTTTAAATATTCCATTTGAAAGTCAATATAAATTATTAGATTTTTTTAATAACTTACCTTAGTGAAGTTCGAACTAACTTCATGTGGTTTGTGAGACAGTGCCTCAAACATATCCCTTGGATGAAGAGCTGATAAACCTTTGTATGGTCAACCAGTTACAGAGGTTGGGTCTTGCGGA
>JAOSBK010000205.1:36844138-36858584 GCA_027568895.1 Erythroxylum shatona | reverse complement strand
TGAAAGTTGTAGGCTTCTTCCTGATCTTTACATTGATATAAAATATGACATGTTTGGACTTTGGAGTTGAAAGATACCAATTTTTAAAGTTGAGTGTAGGTGCTGCCAAAAATGGCAGATTTTGGCAGAGACTTTGAGTCCATATTTGACCCTTATAAAGTTGGAATTTGTTCTTATGATCTTCATGGAAGTTGTAGAACGTTCTTTTAGCTTTCTATAGACACCAAGTTTGTTAAATTTGGAGTTCTGGGTCAAAAGTTATGATGTTTGCAAGTTTTGGTACTGTTTATGAAAAGCTAGTCGATCGGTCTTGGAGTAAACTTTTGATCCTTTTAATGACCGAGCTTGCTTTTAAGTCCTCCTTGAAAATGGTAGATCTGTCTCTTAGCTTTCCAACAACACCAAGTTTGTAAAATTTGGAGCTCGGTGCCAAAAGAAATGAGGGTTAGAAGTCAGAAGGGTCGAACTCGCTGGCAGGTCGCTCGGCCTCGCCCACCCGGGAGCGCCGCGCGCACCTGCCTGGGCGAGCGCGCAAGCCAGCGCTGGCCCGAGCGCCCGAGTGCTCGCCCGAGCGCCCGAGCTCCTAAGCGCTCGGTCGCTCGCCCCTTCGGGCGAGCCCGGGCTCGTGCGCCCATGTGCGCGCCCATGCGCTCTCTTGCGCGACCTTTGGGGTTGGTTCTTGGCCGACCGACCTCCCTTCCTTCTTTTGGCCATAACTTTTCAACCAGACCTCCGATCGAGCTGATTTTTGAAGCGTTGAACTCCTAAGAAATTTTTCTATCTTTCCATATCTGATTGATCGGTCTTGGTGTTAAATTGAAAAAGGTGCATTGAAACAAAGTGTGATGATCGGTTGGAAAAGTCCGACTATGCCTCAGTATTTTGGTGATATCTCGATCGGTAGAGCTCCGATCGAGTTGATTCTTGTTTATGATTAAACTAGAAAAATGGGGCTACAAATGATCTGAAGGAGTAGATCGACAATTTAGCTTCTAAGACTTTCAATTTCTGACATGAAGTTGGTAGAGTGTTCAGTCTTGGTTTGTTTTCTTTAAGACAGTATTTTGGTCATAATTTCTTCATTTCTAATCCAAATTGAGCGTTTTTGGTGGCGTTGGAATCGTTAGAACATGGGGAACAATTGTTCTTAAGAAGCTGATCCTAAATTCCCATTGCAAGTTCCCCAAATTGTGGTCAGCAAGTTGTCGGTTGTGGGTCTTCTATGCTTGTGTGCTACCGAATGTTGGGCTTCGGAGACGGGGCCCAACAGGTAGGCCAATGGGAGTATACCTATTGCATGTGAGTAAAAGGAGAGGTCAGGATCAGTTGGCATCTACATTAGTGTTTTTCCTATTGTATAAATTTGTATTCTGGTATTTAAAAAAAATACTTATTGTATTCCGAAATTTTGTTCAATGCTTATACAAAGACTTTTATGGTGGAATGTAAAGACATTATGACTAAAGTGTTATGTCTTTGTGAAAGGGGCCCAATTGGCTATTGAAAATTCTATTGATTGTATTGTGTTGATTAAAAATGTTTGTGAATAATAACGAGCCAAAATTTGTTTACTGATTTCCGTGCATTTGGTTGTATTCACAAAAAAACTGTACTAAGTTTGACTGTTTCAGTGCACTAACACACCACCCTCACGGGGCACGAATTCGAATATCACCCATGATGTCGGGTTCGGGTCCTACGGGAGTGGGGTGTTACATTTATGTGGTATCAGAGCCCAGAAGTACTGTCTTATATAGGCATTTTCTGAAATATGGGTCAAGTTACATGCATTTATGCCATGTCATAGCAGACAGTCGTAACTGATCCCTAGTCTAAGTCGCATGAGTATGAGTCACACGCGTGAACATGTGTTAAGTGCTCAAGCTGATATAAATAGTGAGAAAAGTGATGATATGTCATAATGTGAGAAAATGGAGGTTATGGATATGTATAAATGAGAAATTGTATATGATTAGATATGTTAGACAAAGATTTAACACAATTGTATTGGTGAATGTATTATGGAATATGATGTTAATGTTGTACTATGAGGATATATCCTCGAATGTAAACTTAATGTGAAAGCATTGTTGTGGATTGTTCGCAGAAAATAAAAATATAAGTGGAAATGATGAGACTAAAGTGTACAAGCTAGGTTAAAGGAAATAAAATTTTCTATGACCTTGAAAGGCTAGACTTGGATTTGAAATGAATGTTGGATAAATGTGATAAAAGTTATGATTTAATGTAATAATATGTCTGTGATATTGAGATCAAAATTTCTTGATGATTCTGTATCAGTAATTCCGCGCATTTGGTTGTATTCACAAAAAAAACTGTACTGAGTTTGACTGTTTCAGTGCACTAGCACGCCACCCTTGCGGGGCACAAATTTGAATATCACCCACGATGTCGGGTTCGGGTCCTGCGACAGTGGGGTGTTACATAAATAAATGCTTATAATTGTGCCATTATTAATGAATGTGCAATGTGTGTCTTGCATAAATGGGTTGTGCAGGTTAAGTGTCCGCATTCAGGTGTTTTCAGATTTTGGAAGCAAATGCTAATCTGGAGGATACTGTAAGTAGACCGAGATGGTCTCACTTTATTGTTTGTTTTGTTTGAATTTTGTATTAATTAACTATTGGATGATGTTATGAATGTGATTGATTGTGTTAGTTTCCAGACAGAAGGTCCAATGAATGTGATGTATGAATAAAATATTGAAGTGCTTCTTGTATGTGAATTGGATGAAATACGTGATACATGACTTGGTTGTTGAATGTCGGACTACGGTCCGATGATATGTGAATGTGGGTGAATGAGAATATGCAAATGTGATTGAGGCATTCCATTTTATGAATGCATGAAACATAATGGAGTTGTGACCAGAGCAGCCACCGATCAGAGCTTAAAGCTCAAAGTGTGAAAAGAGACTCGAGCTCAAAAAGTGATTCAGAGCTTAAAGCTCAAAGTGTGAAAAGAACCTCGAGCTCATACAGTGATTTAGTGATTCAGAGCTTAAAGATCAAAGTGTGAAAAGAGCATCGAGCTCAGAAAGTGATTTAAAGCCTTAGGCTTAACGTTTAATGAGCTTGGTATCCAATGGATAAGGTACAGTTTAGGTGCTCGGTCACAATAAAGTAATAAATGAAAAGTGGGTCTCATGCTCACTGCATATGCATAATATGAATGATTAAATTGTATTGATTGTGAAATGTAAAATATTGTGAATGTGATTTATATGTTATGTGACCGGGTGAGCCATCGATGATGGTTAATCATTAAGTTCGCAAAACTCACCCAAAATTTGCAAAAAAAAATTAGGAACATAAGAATACTCCGTTAAGCAAACGGGAGTATCCCTACAGTATACAAGTAAGAGATAGAGGTCGGGATCAGTTCGTGTTTGCATTAGTGTTTTCCTATTTTTGTATAAATTTGTATTCCACGATTTTTGTAAAATAATGTATTCCAAAATTTTTGTAAAATGTGTATACAAAGGTTTTTATGGTGTAATATAAAGACATTATGACTAAAGTGTTTTATATTTGTAATGGGCCCCAATTGGCTATTGAAATTCTATTAATTATATTGTGTTGACTAAAAATGTTTATGAATAAAAGTGGGCCCGAATTGATTATTATTTCCGCATATGGTTGTTGTTGTTTCAAAAATAAATTAAACTATTTTTTGAATGATTGAGTGCTCTAATATGCCACCATTACGAGGCACGGACTCAGATATCACCTAAGATATCGAGCACGTGTCTTACGGGAGTGGGATGTTACATTTCCTTTACAAATACAATAAAAATCAAGTGCATATCATAGTAGTGGTGCTGCAATCGATTTGTATTCTCCAAATTTTGTTTCAATGTACTTATTTATAGTTGTACACCTTTCCCAAAATTCTTTTTAGAGAAAACTAGTCAAAACTTGAATTAGGTTCTTTATTTTTATTTTAATGTCTTAGTGATAGTATTCTTAGCAATGTAATTATTTGGATAGAGTGGTCTTTCTAGAAAAGGGAATAATAGAGCTCTCAAAGTGAAAGGGATCTTTTTGTAAAAATTCCTCATTCAATATTGAACTATAATAACTTTGAGGAAAGTGGTAACACTTGGGCCAAACAAAGTAGTGGTAATGGAAAAGAAGAATAAAGAAAATTTGAAAGATCTAGCGACACAAAGCCTCATATGGAGGGTTCCAACTGGCCAAATTCGTGAGGAAGATATCAATCCTAACACAATAAGAGTGCATGCATTAGAAACATAATTGAGGCAAATGAGAGGTGGAGAAGAGTCTCATATAAAGGGAATGTTATAGTGGTTAAGAGTAGAAATTTCATTAATTAATCGATCCCAAGTTAGCAGGTTAAACTTGGTGAGTACGAAAGAAGGCTATGAAAGGAGAGGGAGGGAAGAGAGGAGCCTGGAGAGAATGGTGTGGTTTCTTAAAAAGATAAGTGTATGGGAGGAGGTTGTGGCATAGTCTTTTAAGTCTTAAACACAAGATGTTAGCCCCTTAACACATAAAGGCACTCCACAACTAGCTAGACATAGGCCTTGGATGGAAGGTTAGCTAGATCACGCACATGGCGGTGGCATGCGAAAGCTCCAAGGTGAGTTAGCAAGTTAGATCAAGCATGGTGCAATTTTTGGTAAAGTTTCAGACCTTGTACAAGCTGATATAGCTAAGGCTAAGATCTTGATAGATTAAAGACTTAGTGGTTGTCCAAATGGATTGACCATAGCTAATGGACTTGACATAAGTAAGCATTGGATCATACTAGTGTGCTATAACTAGCTTTGGTTTAGATGACTCATAATCAATGGATAGAGATTGTGGGGAGATCTTAGATAATATGGCGGATAAGATCATAGAGGATAAACATCAGCTCTAAAAGATAAGGACCACGTGGGAGGATCATTTGAAGATAATGGACATCTTCGTGGATAGGGATAAATCATGTGTAATCTTTTATCTTGTTAGTTGGGATGTAGATAAGCCTTATCGGATAAAGTCTTATTTAGATGGGGATATTATCCTATTGTATAATGATATAATCTGATAGGATAAGATGTGATCTTAAGTAGTAGAGTTTTGCTAGGATTCTAACTTATTCCCTAAGCCTTGATGCCCATATATAGCTCATTTGAGCCTTGCTAACATTACAAGGGTTATGAGGCACTCAAGAACTAGATTGTTGGTCGACAATCACATGGGAAGGTTGAGTCTTGCTTAAACGAACCTAAGTAAAATTGTTGTGTAAAGGAGTGAACGTGACTTACTAATAAGTTTGGTGCTTAAGAAGACCTTGTAATACAAGGGATGACGTTGTTGATGAAGATGAAGAAGAATTTGATATGTTAAAAATGTGAAATTAATTGGACAATAATAACATATATGAGAAAATGGAATTTCTAGGTTACACAATATTTTGTAGGAAATAATGGAAATAATTAGAGTGAAGAGATGATGAATATCTAAACTTTAAAGTTTGTTTTGACTGTAGAAAGAATTAACATGAATTTTTGGCAAAAGATGTCGAAAAAGAACCGTGCCGAATGACAACATGATCTTCACCATATGAATGTCCAATTGGCAATGATGACCTAACTTTAATATAAAAATGAGTCAATTATATATTAAATCTAAAGTTTCATTCGAGTTTCGAATATTCAGAACTAAAAATTATATCAATTATATGCTTAAAATTTTAATTTGTTATAAATATAATCTAACGTTAAATATGTTAACAACACTTGTGTGATGAAAAAAAATTTTTAAATAAAAAACTTCACCCTCGAAATGTCCAATCTGTTTGCTCGAAAACATTAGTTGCCAGGTGGTTCCTATCTGAATTCTCTGAAAAAATTTTGATGATATATGTAGGGAGTTCTATGAGAGATTCAAGGCTTTAATTTAAAAAAAATAATTCTTTAAGTTAATAATTAAATTTTTTATTGTACAAATACTTGCTAAAGATCGTACATATAATAAATTGAAATTTTATATATTTACTTGATATAATTTTAAACATTTACTGGTATAATTTAAATTTTAATCAATGTCAAAATATTATCTATCTTATAAAAATGTTATATTCGCTTTTATGGACAAACTCAAATACAAGTTTAAAGTTTCATTAATTTATAATATAATTAAAATAAATTTTAAAACAACAAAATTCTTTTTAAATATTATAATTTAATTATATTCTTATAAAAATATTATAACTTTTTATAATATTTATAAAAATATTATAACTTTTTGATAAAGGTCATTAAAAGCTAGAGATTTCGCAATGAGCTCGCCGTATCAGCGACAAATGTGAATCAAGTGGAGCATTCCGTACCCAGTAAACTCGACACTCTATGCTTGTCCGACCAATGTGACACTGGAGCTTCCTTTCAACCTTGGTGAAGAGTTATGGGAAGATAGATTTGGAACTTTATTAAATTAATATTATTAATTTTTATTAAAAACTTATTTATTATTAAATATTTGTGTTTGATAGATAAATTTCAAATTTTGTAATCATCTCAATACCGTAATATTTAATGATAAAATATCTTTAATTACTATCATCTATATTTATTTTTAAAATTTTTAACTTGTTATATGTACAATGTATTAGGATTTAATAAATAAAAAATTTACTTATAAAAATTATTATTATTATTATTTCACATATTAAATAAAAAATTAGTCCTTTATCATAATAATTAAAACATCATATAAAAGTGAAGAATTTGAAGTGAAATGAGCATCTTCATATTTTTTAAATAGTTATGCGTATCATTAAAAAAAATTATCAATACCAAAATAGTCATCTTTCCAAACGCATGCATATAACATAAACAAATATTTAACTATGCTCTGATACCAATGTTAGAGATTAACAGATCAAAAACATAGTCACAAAGATTATGTTAAACCCAGGATCGATTTTATATGCATAGAAAATGAAAAGCACATACTTGGTTGATCGTTGTACAGTTTCTACTGCAGAGATTTCCTACTCAGTTTTCTGTAAACTTCAGAGAAGAAAAAGAAAGCCAGCATGAAACCAATATACGCAGATATCAGTTTTTTCTCAAACGTTGCCTTCATATATTTCTATATATAACTACCTTTAGTAGTTATTTAAGAATGATGACGATTATACCCATCATAGGTGTATATAAGTCATCAGTTACACTTATGCATGTGAACGTATATAAAACTTCTTAAAGTATGTTTTCTAAAATTACAATACAAAATTTTAAAAAAAGATATTTATAAAAATTTTATATTGAAATTAATATTTATACAGTTTTAATAATTCTTATATTTATTTTTTACATTTATAAATATCATTTGAATATTTATAAGAGAAGAAAATATACATCATATAATATTTATTATTATACGATCATTGATAGTTTATATTTTATTAATTACATGTTTTTTTAAAAATGTTCATAATTGATTTAACTTTTTTTAAAATTTTAAGGGATGTTTCTTAGGGTTGACAGTATTGGTCTAGCCCCACGACTTAAGGCATTCAACTTAACTTGAATCAAATTGAGCTACCAAAACAATGTTGTTCTAGTTTGAATTAAGCTTGTGCCATGTGAAAGGAGTCTAGTCATGCATAATCAATCTATTATTAATCTTTAGTGTTTTTAGATGATTTTTTTGAAAATTTAAATTTTATAAATAGAAAGAATATACCCATGCTCATACAAATAGTCCAATAATCAAGTGATATAGAACCTCCAAGAGTACATACCAACTTTTTAGAACAAAAATACCAGGCCACATTATTAAACCTATTCACTAAGTCTCCTGATACATTGTTAAAGGGAGTTTTACACTAATTTTACTCCTAAACAGATCTAGAAAACACATTATAGTCACTTTTATATATAGCAATAAATGATTCCTAGCTCATTGTTGTTGAAATTCCAAGGAGATCTTAAAGATAGGGTTAAAAGGAGACTTTAGTTTTAATTATGGAATTCCCACTTTGTATATATGTCCTTTATTTCCATCATTGTCCCTTTTGCCTAAATTGGTCTTTCAATGAATTGCTTTCAGTTAATCCTTATTGTCAAAATTCTTTTTTTTTCTTTTTGTAGGTTATACAGTAGCTCAGGATACTCCAAAGTCATTGTTAGGCATTTGGTTTCTTCTTGCATGTGGATGCTTATGATTCACCTTAACCCTCTTCTTGTAAGTCCTTATTTCCTACTTTCTACAGTAAATTTTCTCTTCCATTTGTTGATACATTGAGTTGAGGTTATATACCTTGCATATGTTATTTGTGTGTACCTTATGGGTTAATTTGGCTCTCTCCTTTCTTTATGTTCCTTGAATACTTGTTTAGCTATTCATTTCCCTCATATTGTACAATTTTTCACTTATCCACTACTTGAGATCCCTCAAAATAGTTTGGATAGGCATCTCGATTCCTCTAAAAACTTTTCTGTTTTACTCCTTCCATACAACAAACACATTAGACCTTAAAATTATTTCCATCTTTGTTTTTACAATTCCAGAACCTGTGAGATAATTTTAAGCTAGGATCGCATGTCTTTTAAGCTTAAGTTTGACCTGTTAGTGTCTCAAGCTCCCCTTTACACAATTTATAATTGTTATTATTTTGAAATTGTGATAACTATCATAACTAAGGGGATTATTCTTAGTCACTAACAATAAGAAAAATGTTTCTTTAGGATGAATGTTCTTGCTTTAAATCATTTTAGCCGATGCCTATTTTTAGCTCCTACTTTGAATTCTTTCTTTACAAGTTATATTAGTGAACACTCCTGAAGAGTGTTCTAACTATTCATGTCTTCTCTTTCCTATACTAGATTGTAGTTAGATAGAGCCCTTTGAACTTCTACAAGGTAATCCATTCATTAGATCTTAACCATACATTAACCTTCTGATTTTGGTGATTTATCTTAGGATTATGTCCCTAAATTGTAATTGAATTAGAGATCCCTCCTTGCTCTAGTTGTCATATAAGAGTGAGGCTTTCCTTCCATTGCCTATCTTACATTTTATATAATTAGTCAACAGACTCCTTATTCTCATCATTTATTTATAATAGCGAGACATAGTTGAATTTTTTTTAATTCCCTAAAACTTCTACCTTTCAACCAATAAAATTGCATCCACTGCCATCAAAGAGAATTCATATTCTCCAATAGTCTCCATAACCTCTTCCTTATGAGCACTTTACTACTCAATTGAATAAAAATGATTCCCAACCCTCTTCATCCAATGGTTTATATACCTCACTTCATCTAACCTTTTCCATTATTCTCTTTTTTTTGTTCCCTGTCTATAGGAATTGCCTCAATGATTTCTCTATGGTCTTTGTTAAACCTTTCATTAGTACAAAATAAGAAGCCCAGTAAATATATGGTAAACTCAAAATTGACTTAATGAGATAGCCTTCCAGTTGGAGATAGTTTTATATTGCACCAATTTCTTATCCCCATCCGTACTTTCTCCATTAAAGGAATACATTCCTTAAATTGAAGTTTCCTTATTGCAAAAGGCAATCCTAGATAGCTAAATGGAGGTTGATTTTCTTGAATACAAGTTATACTAACTAGCTATGTTGTGAGATATTAGGCACTCTTTGATAGGATTAACTAGTTCTTGTTCTTAGTAACCTCCATACTTGAAAGTTATTTAAATAGTCTAATTGATTCCATTAACAAGTTCACTTAAATATCATAGGCCCTTAATAATGGAAATAGATCAACCACAAAGGACAAGTTGAAAAGGTTTCAATTTCTTATGCTTGCTATAAAACTTGAAATGTACATTAGCTTTAATATTATGCCTTACCATTCTTGGAAACACCTCCATGCATAAAATGAACAAGTAAAGGGACAAGGGTCCCTTTGCATTAGCACTCTTCCACCCACAATTATTGGTGTAAGCTTCCAATTGATTAACATACTAAAAGATTAACTGAAAATACATAGCCTTATCCAATCCCTAAATCTCTCAAGAAACCTGAAAACCTCTGTTACCTGAATTATGAAGTCCCATCTTAAAGAGTCATAGGCTTTGTGAAAATAGATCTTAATAGGATAGTTTCTTCATTTATTCCCTTTTAAATACCCCTTAAATAACTGATGACCTAACAACTCATTATCTCTAATTAATATATCTCCTATAAATGCAGCCTATACATTACTAATTATAGGTTTGAGGACCTTTTTCATTCTGTATCTTATGATTATTGAAATCACTTTATATAGGAAGTTGCAATAAGAAATTCACTTAAATTCATTTAGGAAGCCCGGGTTATTTACCTTAAGAATAAGACATAAGAATGTCTTATTCACTTCTTTCAACATCTTCCCTTTGTAGCTTCAATTGCCATATTCTTTATGAGGTTCTAAGATTTTTAATGAAAGAATCCATTAAAGCCATCTAGGCTAGGATCTTTATTAGGGTTCATACCAAATATTACCTCTTCGATCTCTCTGTCACTCATAAATGCTATGAACATAGTCTTCTTTCCTTCTAGAAATTGATTACTAAGAAAAGAGCTTAATAGAGAAGTAGAAGACTTACTCTAAAAAAATGTTCCTATTAGTTTCCTGAAGTAAGTTACTACCTTCTCTTTAAGCTCATCTTATGTGATAGCCATTGAACCATTCGTCTTTTCTATAGAGAAAATTTTATTAATGCTCCTCCTTACATTACTATATTATGGATGAACTTGGTATTCCTTTCTCTTTTTTCATCCACATTACTCTTAAGCTTTATTTCAAAAATGAATCATGATTATAAATAGCCTTATAGTTCTCTTTAAATGCTTTGTCCTCCTCCATTATCCTTAGGGGTTCCCTGGATTGTTGTTCATGTCCTTTTGCACCTTATTCAAGTAAGCCCTAGCCCTTTCTATAGCCTTTATGGTACTTCGTATCCTTTTTCTCAAGCATAATCCTTTCAATTCTTCCTTTATTGACTAAAGTTTTTGCATATACAAACATCTTATATACCTAAATCTACCCAACTATTCCTCTTAAAAATGCTTTATTGAATCCTTATTCTTTTTCTTATTAATCATTAAACCTAAAAGGAAACCTCTTTATACTCCTTTCAAATATATTTTACACTAATATTGGGGTGTGATTAGACACCAATGGATGAAAAAAATGCACTTTACTTTTAGTAAATTGATTAATTCATTCTCCATTCACCAAGGCCCTATCTAACTTTTTTCTAATCTGCCACCTTGTACTTTATTTATTGCTCCATTTTTAAACTCCCTTTATATGTCAAATCTATAATCCCTATCCTATTTATACATACCTTTAAATCAAGAGAATATTTCCCTAAGCAAACAGGTCCATCTTGTTTAGATCTAATTACTATAGTGTTAAAATCTCCCAAAATTACCCAAAGACCACTAGTTAATTTGATGAACTATTAGAGTTTATCCCATAACACCTTCCTTTAGAAAACATGGTCTAATCCATAGACAAAAAGACATTACACCCTCAGTATTTTCTCAAATAAAATAGGCTTTTAAGTTCATCACTTGCTAATTAGAATGTAGAACTTGCACTATAACTATATTTTGATTAAAAAGTATCATAATATGACCATAATGGTCATTGTGATGGTTTGACTGGAAGGAACATTACGTCCCCATCATCTATAAGCTAGATAGTCTCTCTTTCCTGAACTTAGTCTCCAAAATTCCTATAAAAAATGTCTTATTATCCAAAATAAAGTCCTTTAATGCTAACTATTTTGAGGAGTTATTAATTTCCCTCACTAAGACATTATTGATATCCTAAAAGCATTTTGTCTTGAGGTCTTTTACTCCTATTCTTTGATTTTTTTCTACTATCTGCCTTAAATTCCTTGTTATCCATTAATTATCTCTTCCTCTTACCTCTAAAGGGATTATTTCCCCATTAGTATTTGGATGCTGAGATTGTTTACTATCTTTTTATGAGTCAATTGTTCCTCTCACTAGTTAGAATCTTTCACAATTGAATCCCTTCTTTTTCTACTTGCATTTCCTTTCTCTTTTAAGCTTTCATTCCCACTAACAACCCTTCCTAGTTTTATAAAGTACTAGTTAAATATTCCCTCTCCATATTTTCATCTCTCGAGCTTATTCCTTCTCTATTAGCATTGGTACCCTCCTAACCTACCTTGCTATTAGGGGTTAATTTTTCTTCATCTATTTACTAAGTTCTTGTCCCATTAGCTCATTATAATTCCCTTATAGAAATCTTCTACCTGTCTCATTTTATTATTTACCCTGCACCCTCAATGTAGGCTTCACTGGTATGAAATTTGCATATATTCCTCTAATTATGCCTCTCTCTCGTCTAACCTCATTAGTGGAATATATTTCGAAATTCCTTCGTTAGTTCCATATTCACATACATTCTTACATATCCCACCCTTTTTATTAAGGTTACAATTTTATCTATAGACATTGGTTTTATCAAATAGTTAGCCATCATACTTAGCATGTTTTTTAACAAGTACTCTAAAGCTAAGTTATGCAAATGCATCCATATCAACACCATATGGTACTTGATTTTTTCAAAAATAATGCATGGCCTCTATAGTTGTAAAAATAGAGGAGAACATTGAACGGGCCACAGTCCTACCTCTAAAATATCTTTAACTTCTCCTTTAATAGTATATTTAAACAAAAGCATGTTCTCCTTTGTTATCATTACTTCCCTCAATCCTTTCCTTCTCTAATTCCTTTGAGTCCATTCATTTCACATCAAGAAAGGTAGCCTTCTATCCAAAAAAAAAACTATCATTACCTCACAATCCTTAGCTCCTTCCTTCAATATACCAATATTTGGGGATACTACGACTCGACCCTCCTTTGTAGAGTGTGACATAAATTCCAAAGATTCAGTATCACATCTTATTACCACGTTACTCCAGTTGAGGCTTAGAATTACCACTTTATTGGAAGTAACTATGGCTCGACCTTCCTTTGTAGAATGTGACATAAATTTCAAAAATTCAGTATCACATCTTCCTATCATTTTCCTCTAGCTAAGGCTTGGAATTACTACCTTAGTGGAAGGATTAACACATTTATCTTCTTTTAAGTTACATTCTTCTAGCAGTTTAAGAGTAGCTTGGCTCCTTTGAAAAGTCCCCTTTTGAGTAGATTAAGGGAGAGTAGAGACTAAGGATAGAAAAGAAAACTTATTGATCTCCAATATCTAGGAAAGCTGACTTTTTCTATAACAAGAAAGACCAAAAAGTGGTAAAAAGTTTATCTAAAAGTACACTAAAGAGGACAAGAATGTGTAAGGGATTAAAATTAAAACTCTTAAATTGACACTGACTTCTGGACTCTTCTCAAATCCCTTTGTAAATCTAAAAGGGCTTTAAAGAGTTAGAAAGGGAAGGAAGAAGAGTAAAGAAAAGGAACACTCCTAGGATGGGTACGAAAACAAAGATGAACTAGTCTAAGCAGTCATGATAGAAGAAGAAATATGGCGAAGTAGAGAAAATAGTTGGTACTGGGAGCTTGGGAAGAAGAATGAGGAGGTTTGGGAAACTTAGAAATAGAATCTTCATAATATCCATTGCTTAGCATGTAAAAAGTGCATAATTGATAGAGAGAAGAAAGAGCATTCATTTTAGAGAGAAGTGCAACATAAAATTGTCTATATCTTTTTATTGTATTCATTAATTATATTTAAATATACATGATATATGATACATTTATCTTTTTTTTAAATGTATGTAATTAATCACATTGAATATTCATTCTTCAATATATAATAATTATATATAATTCATTTTATATACCTATAGAATGAATGCATTTATAAAATCAAGTCATAATATCATTATTTTAGATATATTCATATAAAAATTTAAATGCAACATAAATTTATTTTATTTTTCTATATAAATAAATTCATTTAACAATACAAAAATTTTGTGGTTATTTATTGACAGAAAGATTATATATTGAGGCATATAACAATAAGTATTTTCATTTTTTAGCTAACTGTAATTATTTTACTTCTAATATATAAAATATTTTAGAGATTCCAAAGATACAAGATAAATTATCTATATCTTTTGACTATTTAATTAGACCTTTCAAAATTTTAGATATCATTCATATCATTTTTACTGTCGAATAATTATGTATAATTCATTATATTTATTCAGAATAAATGAACATCTAAAAGCACAACATATACAATAATTATGGTTAATTCATTTTGTACATTTATTTGGAATAAATTTACATACAAAATTAAGGTATGATATTGATTATTTTTTGATAAATGAATAATTATGCATACACGAATACAATAATATTTTTGTTTATTATATATATATACAAATGTATATTAAAGCTTAAATAAAAATATAAAATATAAAATACTAAAAATAAAACTAGTATATAC
>JAOSBK010000205.1:36812725-36830330 GCA_027568895.1 Erythroxylum shatona | reverse complement strand
AGAGACATCAAACTACTTAGTTACATCATGAAGTTTTGGGAGAAGGTAAGAGAGTGAGAAAGGAGATTTCTATTTCGGAGAACCAGTTTAGCTTCATACTAGGAATGCCCATGATAGAATCATTACATCTCTTAAGAAGATTAATAGAATATCACAGGGAAAGATAGAGTAATTTATAATGGGTTTTTATTGATTTAAAGAATGTATATGACAGGGTAACTAGGGAAATCTTATGGAGGTGTTTAAAGGCTAAAGAAATCCCTTTGTCTTATATACAAGTTATTAGGGATATGTATGAAGAGATAAAGACTAGTGTAACGACGATAAGAAGAGATACTAAAAATTTTTTTTTGTTGATATTGGTCTACACTAAGGCTCTCTATTGATTTCTTTTCTGTTTGTGGTAGTGATGAATAAGCTCACTAAGAATATGCAAGGGGATGTGTCTTGGTATATGTTATTTGTTGATATTATTGTCTTAGTGGATAAGACAAAAGAGGGTATCAATGTCAAGCTAGAACATTAGAAGGATATATCAGAGTCAAGGGGTTTTAAATTGAGCATAATTAAGACTGAGTACTTAGAGTATATCTTTTCAAGCCAAAGGGTGGGTCTCGATGTGGAGGTTAAAATTTTTCAGAAGTTATACTATGAAAAGAGTGTTTTAAGTGCCTAGGGTTTATCATTTAAAGCAATGAAGATATCGATGAAGATATAATCCACTATATTAGATCAAGATTGCTTAAATAGAGAAGTGCATCAGAAGTTTTGCATGACAAAAAGATACCACTCAAGTTTAAAGATAAATTTTATTGCTTAGCGATTAAGCTAGCTATCCTATATGAGATGGAGTGTCAGCCCGTTAAACAAGTGCATAATCATAAGCTAATGATGGTAGAGATGAGACTGCTCTGTTGAATGTGTAACTTTACTAGAAGAGATAAGATCAATAATGTATTTGTAAGAGACTAAATAAAGGTGGCTAGTATTGACGATAAATTGAGAGAGACAAGACTTAGGTAGTTTAGACATATTAAAAGGAGACACCCTGATATTCCAGTGAGAAGATATGAGAAAATGGTACTTAGAGACTGTAAAATGAAAAAAAGTGAGGCCTAAGAAGAACTGAGATGAAATGATAAAAAATGATATAAATTTGCTGGAACTTACTAAGAATATGATCCGCAATAGAAAATTTGACGTACTAGGATACAGATAAAGAATCTCATAGAGAGTGGTATTTATTATTCTCTTAAGTCCTCTAAACTTTTTCCTTCAAGTCATTTGTTATATAAATAGTCTTATATTTTAATTAAGTAGTACTTCTCTCCTAATTATTTAGTCTATTTACTTTTTTTTTGTAATCACTAGTTTGATTTATTCTTGTAGTTGTCTTGTATATTTATTTACATATTTTATCTTGTAATGTTAATATTTAGCATAATCTAGATGTATTGTATTGTATTACATAATTTTATATGTTTAGCTATACATGTTTATTGATATTTTGTATTATTATTAATTTACACTACATATGAGTCTTTTAGAAAGAGTCTCTCTATCAGAAAAGGGTAAGACTACGTATTATTGTACCTTCCTAAACTCTACATTTTAACTAGATTTTTACTAAGTGTTGTTGTTGTTTTTATTTAATTATTTTATTCTATATATTTTCCTTTACTTATATTTTATTTATGTTAGTTCATTATCAGTTATTATAAAAAAAATCTCATATTATAATCATAATTTTTTGTACACGTAATTTTTAATTTTTATAATATAAAGTAATTTTAATAATTTTAATTTGTACAAAAAATTGAAACAATTGAATGTAACTAATTGTGTGGATACAAATTATTTTAATAATAAATTTGATTTGATTTGATTTGATTTAATTTAAATATAATATAATTATTTAAATAAAGGTGATGCTACAAACTTGATTCTATTAAGAGAATATGATGTACACTTTATTATTTGGTTTAGGGGGCAATTTTTACACATGAGCCTAAATTTAGTTATTTTTAATAGGCCAGTCCATAGGTCATACCTACGTTCATACTGTCTTGAGACTCAATTATTTTAAGCGAAACAATATTATTTTATTATAGAGTTAAGTTTCAAATAAACCTGGGCCTGATAAGTGAGACTCGGACCTAATTTAAAAAATAAGTTATTCTTTATTTTTAATTTTAAAAAATTATTTTTTAAAAATCGGTGAGGTTAGCCCGTGAGCCAAACCATTTCGATCCCTAATTTAGTTGGCACATGTATATTAATTTTTAGACATGCTTGGAGCCGTAAAATATGCAATAATGCCATATAATCTCTTTCTTAGGTTTAGTTGTACAATATGTAATAAGTCAAGAAACTGCGTAGATAGTATACCAGTTGGAGCAACTTTTGTTATGTACCAACTTAGGGAAATTCTCAAAACAATATTCAGTGCATTTTACGTACGATTCACTACCATAAATCATCCGTAAGAATTCCTAGATTTGTTTTGTTGACATGGACGTTCATTTGGGGCAAGCATTCGTTGCTTAATCTCTTCTAAGCCATTGATTATAAATCTCACCATGTAAAAAAGTGCTGGTTCTAGCTACTTCTTCGAAAACTTGAGAAACCTGTAGGATTGAGATCGATACTATATTTTTTCAACCCAATTCTTTGAACTTGTGAGATCTGTAGGATTGAGATCGATGCCATTTTTCAACCCCATTGCTTACGCAAGTTAGAGAAGTTGGTACCACGTCAAATCAAAAGACAAAATTCTGACATTTTTATGACACAGTTTTGTGTATCATATGTTGGAGGCCGTTTTCATTTATGTTACATACATACGAGTTTAGATTTGTGTATTACATGTTGGAGGCCGTTTTCATTTATGTTACATACATAGAATTTTAACAAAAATTGTTATCCTATTTAAAATATTTAATATATATATGCATTTAGTTTTTAATCTTACCATAACAGTTTTATTTCTTATAATTTTTTAGAGTTAGCATTTTTTTGTCTATCCATTTTAGTAGTTGGATGCAATCTTTCTCGACAACCCAACAAAGAAAAAGCCTAATAATGATTATCTTGGTTGCAATTCAGCAATCCATCTTAGCAATTACTCATTTCATATTACAATTTTTTTTTTAAAATAAAAATCAGTATAATTAAAGAAGAAGAAATTTACAAGATTATCAAAAGGGAAGACCCTTTATATACAACACAAGTAGTGAGCCAGCAGGAAAGAAAACAGTTAACGCAACAAAAGCATCCTAAAACAAAACTTCCATCGATCAGCTATAGTCGTAAGGCATGACAAACATTAGAGCTACAAGTAACATGACAAACATATTACAATTTTAATCATTTACAATCTTCAAGCGAATCATTACTTTTGGGAACTATTGACAACAAATCAAAGGCCACTTATCATGTTCTGGTGATCGCCATACAATCTGTTTCAATAGTTTATAAATCTCATTCAGAACTTCAATCAAGTCCAGAGTGTGGTGGGATGTTATGCCTTACGAACATTCCACTTTTAATCCATGGATTTCACTTATGAAATTATATTTATAAGCTATTACTATGGATGAAATTTAAATATCTTTAGAATTATTACATTAACAAAAGAAACTGTCTTAATTAAATATGTCTCTTCCTTCACTATGATCCAAAACTTGATTCTTTAAAAAATATTTAAGAAAATATAAAAGTTTGGCGGAGAATACTATCATTTACTTTATTTTTTCATGTTACCTTAGTTGTTACCGGAAGCTTCATGGAAATAGCTCATTAAGTGTACCTATCTAATGAGACGAATATGGTCATGTGACGATGTGATCTGTTTTGTTTCATTATCATCATATCTTTTACCATTTTTCTTCGTTGTTCGCAAACAAAAAATTAAAAAGTTGTACACATTTCATGTCACTTAGGGTAATTTACTTTTAAAATATCCTTAGAATTGCAATTCAAATTGCGTGTAGTATGGAGCTTAAATTTTAAATCTTCATTCAATTAAAAGACAATAGATATATTTAATTTCAATTCCTAAAATAAGAAGAAAAAATTTTCATCTTTAAATCTTAATTTCTGACCAATTATTAAATTTGATAATTATCGAAGCTATACTATTTGGAAATTGAAACTCTTTTCCTAATTGTAATTGCAATACAAACAATATTTTCTTACTATTTTTTATATTTATATATGATTAAAAATTGTATAGGATTACGTTAAGGACAAAGATTCTGTTATGTCAGCCTTTTCCATCAAAGAGTACACGGGTACTTTGAATGTAAATTATTTGAAACCTTTTCTTTCATATGGAGCAAATATTGCATCTTATGTATTTTAATATATTTAAATTCTAATAGATAAGAAGATGATTCAAACTTTTAGCCTACTATTTCATTCATATGTTATTTTGGCATTAAAAATTATGTTGATGACATAGTATTTTATTGTATATGACTCACATATAAGAGCATGCAATTTTAAAGTTTTAAAAAGAAAATAAGCATCTCTAGAAGTCTTTGGATCTCTATTAGCTAGGGGTAAGGCTGCACACTACTAGACCTTTCCAGACTCTACGTCTCAACAGAATTTTTACTTAGGATTTTTGTTGTTGTTGTAGAAGGCTTTAGATGAACATGACATATGATATAGGCCTCAAGGTGTGTTCCTCTCTAGATGCAAAGGTGAATAAACAAGCTTTTTGGTATGATAAAGAATTCTCCGAGGAAGAAACAATTTAGGACACATGCTTAATACAACTTATGTTGATATCTGCATATGAAGTAGAGATATCTATGACTGAGGACACCATTGTTTCCCAAGGCATGTCAATATGCACAAAACAATATAAGGATATACAGTTTGGGACATGGGTGTGGCTAAGCCCATGTTCATGTATGAGGACATTTAGTGAAATATACAATCTTATTTGAAAATATATTTTTGGTAAATTTTAAACTCTAAAAGGATTCTAATAACTGATACAGTCATGTTTATGTTAGGATTGTTTAGTAAAGAGCTATTAGGATCAAATTGTACCATATATATATATATGATGTCATCATCATTATTATTTATTAGTAAATAGTCTCTTTTAACTCTTAAGGATGTAGGCACACGCAATTGATTGAATCTCATTAAAAATTTTCTTTTATATCTCTCTATAAGTAGTGTCAAGGTATAGTTGAGGCAAGAGTGACTTGAATTACAAAGTTTGAAGTGCGTAAGTTCAATAGAATTAAGAATTTTGGATTATGGCAATAAAGAGTGAAGGACTTGTTGATGTAGCAAGGAATGTTGAAAGAGTTGCGAGAGAATAAGTTAGAAGAGATGGATTATCTCAAATAGGAAGAGTTATATACATAAATGATTGGAACCATTTGCCTATATCTGGCAACCAAGGTTATGTACCACATCATGAAGATTTTGTATCCTATGGAGATATGGAAGAAGCTATAGAGTTAATATATGTCAAGTCTCTCATAAACAAGTTTTATTTGAAGCAAAGACTATATAGGCTAAAGATGTAGGAGCAATAAATCTAGAATAGCATATTAATATATTTGACCAAATAGGAAGTCACCTAATAAGGCTCGAGGTAACTATTTCGAATGAGGGTAAAGGAATGATTCTTCTTTATTATTTACTTCTTTCTAATAAACATTTGGCGATCACGCTTCTAGTAGATATTGAGATAGTTGGTATGAAGGATATCACTATTACATTATTGACTCACATTCAGCGGGACTAATACTGATAAAAGCTCTTAAGATGAAGGGTTGAATGTGAGAGAAACTTAGGATTATGGGGTAAAGCAAAGTAAGGGTTGCTCATCTAAGAGGAGTTTCAAATCTAAATCTAAGGTAGAAAGAAATCTAGTACTATATATGTGAGAAAAATAGATATATTAGGAGGGATTATTCAAATAAGAAGAGGTAGGACTATGAAAGGAAGTATGATATTTCTTCAAGGCCTGCTAATATAGTGTAAAGCAGGGACTCAAATTGTTGTTATTGAGACATGTAATATACTTCAATCAATCAACTTTAGGACTTGTTGATTCTGGATATGTGATGCTCATATCATATGACAATAAATAAGAATTGATTTAAGTAATACATATCAAACAACCTTAGAATTACCTAGTTGGAGGATGATAAAGCTTACAAAATTATCCAAACAAGACAAGTCAGGATCAAGATATTTGATTGGTGTTGTTAGGGTGTTATGGGATGTTCAACATATATCATATTTAAAGAAGAACTTAATTTCTTTGGACTCCTTAGATATAATATCATTGGTATCAATATTAAGGTTGTAAAGAGTGTATTGACTATGATAAAATAACTAAGACCAAAAGGAAACATCTACAAACTAATAGGTAATATAGTTATAGGTAGAAAGGTTGTTATCGAAAAGTTAGATGATAATAACACTGTGATATTACATATGTAGGTGGGTTATCTTGGGCTATTATGAAATTTATTATTTATTATTTTTATGAACATTTAATTATTTAAACTATTAAAAACATATTATATTTTTATTTATGTATTACAACTTTTTATTACTTCTTAACTTCTTATGTAACAATTTTCTTGAAAATTATAAAAAAGCTAAATCAGTATCAATTGCTTTATAATAATACGTATAATAAAAATAAAAGTAATAATAATTAATTAATAAGTATAATATAAATAAAAAATATTAAAATAATCTAATTTTATTATAAACTTAAAAGTTCTGCTTAAAAAAATGTAATACACTTTTTTATACTAGAGAATAATTATAACAACTTTTGGAATATATATAAAGATATTATCTGAAGTCAATCACATTTTTTATAAATGGATGTAATTTTTTTAGTTTTTATGTTATGTTTAAATTATTATATAATATAAGTATAATATTATAGAATTTTAGAATTAAAGTCAATTTTTAATAAAATTTTTGTGGATAATAATTGTAATAATCTTATCATAAGTACATATTTTCTAATAAATATGACAACTTTTTCATAAATAAATATTAAAAGTATTTTTATTATACTTTAATTTCTATAACACGTATTAGTTTATCATATATGTTTTTCATAATTTTTATTGTGTTTATAAAAATAAAATTGTAATATATTTTTGTTTTAATAATTTAAATAATTAATATTGACAAAATTTTTTAAAAAGAATTTTCATAACAACTTTATTAGCTTTTACATAGTTAAAATTGCATAGTTAGTATATTATGTACCATGAGTTAACAATGTCCTGATAAAGACCTAACTGAAGCCTAATAGATTTGCATCAGGGATAATAATAATAGTTATTTTTATCTTATAAAAGATGTCAAGAAAAAATTACAAAAAATTTGTAACATTCACAATAGCACTGATGTGATCAATTATATAGTTTGCATGTTACGTATTATAAGTTAATAGTATTATTATAAAGATATGATGAAAATCTAATGGAGTTAGATTTAATGGTGCAAATCATACCATTTTGTAAATTTTAGGGTAAAGATTCTCTTAAACTTTATACAAAATGCTATGGAGTAAATTGCATATTTTATAGGGTAGAAATGAGCTAGATCTTTTGAATTTCAAAATCTCTGGATATCCCACATGCATTCATATTTATAATAATGAGAGGTCAAACTTGATCCAAAGTTGAAGAAATGTATAATTATTCCCTACTTTAAAAATGTAAAGAGATACAAGTTTTGTAACCTAACATTAAAGAAGATAGTGATAAGTAGGGATGTAGTATTTGATAAGCAATATATCTTGAAGTAAATATATGAGAGGATATAATATAATCAACAAAGGGTAATACGAAGGTGGTATAAGTAGAACTAGTTCAAGAATAATGTCAGAGGAAGAGCAACATCATAGTATAGTCACAAATAAAACAAGATGCACCATTAGGCCACCATGACGATCTAACTAACTTTTAGGAGGCTATGAATAACTAAGAGAAAGATAGATTGATGGGGGCTACGGTGGTGTAGGTAGAGTCTTTGTATAAGAACTGAACATGAGAGTTAGTGAAACTTTTTAAAGGGAGGAGGCTTACAGGGTTCAAGTAAGTATACAAAGGAAGCTAACAGTAATGAAAAAAATTGAAGACTTAATTAGTAGTAAAATAGTATGCACAACAGAAAGGGATTGATTATGATGAAATCTTGTACCCAATAGTTAAACATACTTCCATCAGATTTTAATAGTTGGTTTAGATATTCACTTGGAACTGAAAGATGTAAATACAACTTTCTTTGATAGTAACTTATAAAAACAAATTTATATAGAGCAATTCAAAGGGTTTAATGAACCTGGAAAGTGGTATTTGTCATGTAAATTGAAAAAAGAACTTCACTTTATTGGTTAAAGTAGACTTTACAAGAATGGCAAAAAGTTATAACTCCAACATGATCCAAATTAGCTATAGTAGATGTGAGTATACTTATTGTGAATATGTTATAATTCTTGATAACATAATGATTAATTTTTGCTAACATATATGGATGGTATGTTGATTGTGACAAAGAGTATATATGATGTAAATGAACTGAAGACCTTTTTAGGAAAATAATTTGAGATGAAGGAATTAGGTGTTGTCAAGAAAGTAGGAATAGTTTTTAGAGGGATATGAGCTCTAATAAACTTTTTTTTCTTAAAGAAATGAAAATAAGCAAGACTAAACCTGTTAATACTCCATTAGCAAATCACGTCAATCTTTCCCTATATTAATGCCAAAAATCAAGAGGTTAATGATATGTATAAAGTACCTTAAACTAGCATTGTTAGATGTTTGATATATGCAATAGTTTATACTAGACTAGATTTGGCCCATGTCATTAATCAAGTTGGTAAAAATATGTCAAAACCTAAAAGACAAAATTAGTAAGCAACTAAATTAATATTTAGGTGCTTAAGAGTAACTTTAAACAATGAAATTATATTTGGTGTTGAGAAAGGTGATTCAGTTACGAGATATATGAATTTATATTTTGTAAGAGATTTGGATAATACGAGGTCAATCATTTGATATGTCTTTAGGATAAAATGAGGTCTACCATTTAGTATGTCTTTACTCTTGTAAACGACCTATTTATTGAAAATCAAGGTTACAATCTATGTTTGCATTATCTACGATTGAAGTTGAGTACATAGTATTGGTTGAGGTTGTTAAGGAAGCATTATGGCTTGCATGATTAATGAAAGAATCAAGTGTCTCATACAAGGAATAAGCATATAGATGTGAGATTTCAAGATCAAGGAACTAATTATATGTCGATAAATCTTGTTAAAATAGGTTCACATTATGGAGAATACAGTTGACATTTACAAAGTTGGTTACATGGAGTAGTTGAAATATTAGTTGGACTTGATTAATATCTCGAGGTGTTAGATATGGTTACAATCCAATATGTAAAGAATACATTTACCAAGATAAATATTGTTGTGTACGGCTCACGAGGCCGCCAATACAGGAAGATTAAACAAGTATTTCTTTAAATGAACACGTCTTGAAAAATGGGCATGTTCCAAGCCATGATCCTCCCTATAACATAAACGAGAAGACATAGGTTTAAGATACGTGCGTATTGGTGTGGTAAAAAATGTTTTAAGAAACAGTTTGAGACACGTGCGTACACAATTTATGTCTATATGCATAGAGAAGGTAGAAAGATTCACGATTTCGGACCTGACCATGTCCTAAGTCGTGTCTATTCACACAGAAAAGTAAACCGATACACAACATGGTACATGACTATATCCCTAATCATGTTCACAAAAAACTAAGAGGATTTATGATCTAGGACATATGCGTGAAGTGTGTCCATATAAGAAGAAAATTAGTTATTGTATTCCTAGCCATATTTACAATCAACAATCTTATCTAAAAATGCATTTATGATGAAATTAAGTTCTAGAAGAAATGTAAGCATCATTAAAAGTCATATTGAGTTTGGTTGAGATTGGTAACTAACTCTTTGAAAAAAATGTACCAATTAAATAAATATATTTATAGAAAACCATATTTACAATGATATATATACATACATATATATATACATACATATATATATATAGATACATACATATATACATACATATATATATATATATATATATGTAACTAACTCTTCGAAAAAAAATTGTACCAATTAAATAAATAGATATAGAATACTATATTTACAATAATGTAGTCACATTCACATTATTGTAAATGTAGTATTCTATATCTACATTATTGTAAATATAGTATTCTATATCTATCATCATTATTATTCAATTGTTGGATAATAGATCTTGACGCTCGATTACAGAGGCATACTCAATAGGTCGGTTGTATCATATTATAAATTTTTTTATGTTTTTATTATTTATTATATTCTTACTATACTTTATTTGTCATTATATTTATTTAAATAACTATAGAAAATGACACAGCTATTTTCTTTTTATTAATATTTTGCTTTGACGACCTTCTCTTATGTAAAAATGCTTACTTCTTTTTTTCTCGTATAATAACTAGGCCTGTTATTTGACGATTGATTTAAAAAATTATGGAGTTTAGAGGTCCCAATCATAATGTTTTTCATTCTATGCATGCCCTCATGGTAAAAAGATCAATTTCTCGGAAATCATTGACATGAAAATCATGTTCTTTACATTCGATATCAGTGCATGAACATCAAATACAGAAATGTTCAAAAGATCATTTTCAGTAGTATTGGTTCTTCTTGGCCCCATGATCGCACTCTTCAAAACAAGAAAAAAGTGTTTTATCATAAAATTTGCTTGTTCATCTTCGACTATTCATTTGTTGACAATAATTAGAGCAAGACTCGTTTTTCACCATTAGATCTTTTATAGTCTTCCAAAATTATTCTCTTTTTGATTATTTTAATTAGTTGGTGAAACCAAGGACTAGTATTCAAGAATAGGGGGGCCACTGTTTAATTTGTTGTTGAAAGTGTCATAAATCTTGAAGAAAAAAAGAAAAAAAAAAAGCAACGTTCATGAAGCTGTAGGGGAGGTTGGTTGAACACTACTAAAATCAATTAGTTATTACAACCGACCCTGCAAGGTCTCCGACATAATAATAGAATGAATTTCCTCCCATATCAAGTTCTCATTAAAAGTAGGAAACAAAACAATAGATTTTATCTTAGACTTGTTAGTTGTCTAAAATAGGTTAAATGCTCGCGGATACAAATCAAACCGGACTGGTTTTCGATTTTTTACATCATTGATTTTAAGTGTCTAAAATAGGTTAAATACTCGCCCATACCAATTTTAATAAAGTTAATTAGATGAGGTTAATGCACCTATGTAACATATTTTTTAAAAGGTTAATGCAATTTCACTTTTTTCAAAAAAAAAAAAAGAATATTACAATGAATGTGCAATTTGACACAGTAAAAAATTTCCTCAAGCTTTTAGACTGAACTGAAGTGTTAACTCATTTCTTTCAAACTTGTTTTTGAAGTAAAAGGAAGAATCTAGTGACGAGTTTTAAGCGCCAGTCCAGACACTAATCGCAACTAGCAAGTTTCAGAAAGTCAACACTGCGTTATGAGACAACCCAAAGCACGGGAGAGAAAAAACACAAAATCAGGATAAGTTTGAGAATCTTAGGTACAATCCTCCACGAATATATCGATTGTTTGGCACCACAAATTTTGAAAGGAAAAGTTTGATTCATTCTAATGACGTTGGTATGTACTGCAAATTGCCAATTTTGTCTTAGAGACTATATTTAGTTTTCTATCTATTTGGCATTTTCCTTTTGGACGTATGAATTGCGGTTTAGATGATGGCAAGGAAAGGAGAAATAAATTGGAACTTATGACATATCGATAAGCTCATAAGTAATGCAGAGAATCAAATCAATGAAATCGCAAACACTCACCCCAAAAAATAATGTTGTCAGTTCTTTGTGAGACCAAAACCATCAGTTTTAGCCCTTGGCCATGAGTCTGTTTCAAGTTTTCTTTAATTACCCACAATAAATGTATGTGACCGCACAGAAACGATTGAGATAGTCCCAATCGCAAGTCGCTTCTAGTCCCAAAGTGTTTTAAAAGGTTAGCTTAAGTTGTAAGTACCGCATATGGAAAACCCTACAGCCAATCAAGTAAGGTCCAATAATTAACAATTTTTTTCTATGTTCTTTTCTGTATGGATGTGCACTCTGTACTTGCCCACTTTACAGGCTACCCTTGTTCTTTTTAGTCCGGAACGAAGCTTTCATTGATTGACATGAAAATATGTTTGTTTTTACATAATATAAAGCATGATATTAATGAAACTTATGGGGTGATGCTAACAGCTAACTGAAATGCACATATTCTCGTGTGTTGAAGAAGACGACTCCTATCTACCACTAGATCATCACATTTTGTGTCACTTTAAACGTTTCCACGATCCAACCTCTTTTGGCCCCCCCAATGTTTTGTTGTTTGAAATGCATGTTCAACTCAAACTTATCACTTGATCTTAAATTAAGAGTTTAGGTATATTTATCATAATTTTTATGTAATTCAACCAAAGAGTCTAAGAGAATCATTTGTCGTAAAATATTATTTTAGTTAATATAGTCTCTTTGTTTTTTAGTGTCACCTAAGTTGAGAATAAATCAAATTTCACCGCCTATATACTATCCAATTGAGATTAGGAGCAATTTTGTATTATATTGGCCGAATAACGGGACCAAATCTTCTGTATCACTTACCCAAAACTAACCCTGTCCCATTTATCCACAACCACAAATTTAAATGGATCCCACAAAAATTTGTGGTTGTGGATAAATGGGACAGGGTTGGGCTTGGGTAAGTGGGACAAAAGATTTCAACCCCCGAATAACAGTATCGTACTAGATTACGTAGAAATTTTAGATTGTATCATTTATACCGACCGGTACACTACAGTAGTAAAAAAAATCAGTCAAATTTATAAATTGAGAAAATTTTAAAGGTTAAATTAGGAATGCATATTTTTAAATTTATATATTTTAATATAAATTATTTTTAAATAGTTAATATTTAAAAATAAAATATTTCATAATTTCAATAACTAGATTTATTGAACTAAAATTTAAAATATTTTTAATTCTAATCAAAATAAATGACTAAATTTTATTTATATAAAAATTAGAAGTGTTTTATTTTAAAAATAATTTGAAAAGATATATGATATTAACATGTACCAATACTATATTATACCAGGACTAAACCGAAATAAATTGTATTCACAACTCTGCTTAAAATTCAGTCTCTATATTAAATAATGATTGACTGCTTTTATTCTGTAGACATTGTTTTTATATTTCTTTTTCAATTTTAATATTTGTGTTTAATTTATTTTTTATTCTTTTCATATTTATTTGTTAGTATCAAACTACTTTAAATATATAACATAAGTATATAGATTTGATTTATGAATAATAAATAAAGAGAATATAGTAGGGGTGTAATTATTAAAGATCCAACTTTATTTTTTAATTTTTTTACTTTAAAAAGTAAAATAATTTAATATTTATTCCTATTTTATAACGATTGAAATAATGTTAATTTTAATCATTTAATTTTATTATTAAATGAATAAAAACTATTTGATTATTTAGTATTAGTTATTAATAAAAATTGTAATTAATATAATTTAATTATTCAAGTTGATATTAATGTTAAGGTTCTTAACATAACTTCACAGGAGTTACATTTTCTAAAAGATACATTTTATAATATGGGAATAAATTTTAATTATATAAAATTGATGAACTATTTTATAATTTTTTAAATTACTCTATGTGACATCAATAATTGTTCGATATTTGTACTATAATGTATATACCAAAATTGATATAGTCTTCATACAATATTTAAAAACTTAATTAGGAGTTAAAAGACTATTAATTCCAATTAATTTCCTCAATTTTTATTCGATAAGAATAATTTGATTAATTTGTCTAATATGGCTTTTTAGGTTCAAGATATTGTATTGTGATAAGAAAAGCGTCAAAGGAGTTAATTCAAGTGGAATAAGGGAAGTTTTCCTTTTTTGTTAATTAACATTCTATTCCTCAAAGATAATATAAAATGGTTTTATGTTTAAAGAATACCATCAAATAAAATTTTGAAAGCGTTATACCATATAGTATAAAAGAGTCGAGGGTGGATCATTAATGTCAATATAGTAAAATCAATTTCGATAGGCATACGATTGTATACAAATTAATAGGGAAAATATCAATTTATGATAAAATTATTTACAAAAATTACAAAACAAAATAAGTTTGAAAAGAATTTTAGTGTAAAGTTTTTGTTCCGAATATACTTACACCAAATAAGTCTATATTATGTTACTACATTTCCTTGCTCTTAAATCAACTTTCTATAAGTCAAATTGTTGAATTTATCATTTCTAGACAAATTCCATCAGTTGACATCAGCTTTGTTTTCCTTCAGTTCATTGTTATTGATCTGATTATACAAACCATAATCTCGAATCATTGATAGAATTTTAGTTTTGTGTGCTAGAGCATAAGGAATAAGTTGATGATCCCCAATGATATTTATGATTGAATTTAGCTCAACAATATCCTCACATACTCCAACAATTAATCATTTGTCATACAAAAAGGACGTATTGAGAACATTTCCCAATAATTTGATCACATATGGTCTAACTTTGCTTTTGAGTTCCAAGATTGTTTTAGTTGTGTTTGACTCAGTTTTTGGTATATTGACTTTCTATATATTTCAATGATCATCAACAATTTTTTAGTAAGCAGAACCAAATTACAAATCCTCAAAGAGAGCACATTCAACCTACCATGCTTTTTCAGAGAGCATACTTCTAACCATTTGATGGGATTGTAGCGTTTATATGTCCTATTTCCAAACCATAAAACTTTTTAAGAATAGCATCAATTGTCTTGATAACATCCTTGGGAAAATACATATGAGCTGCCCATTGTATACTTTAGTGTATCAAGTACAGATTAGATGAATTGTGCTCTCCCAGTTGGGGACAAAGCTTTCAGACTCTAGCCTAATATCCTAGCCTACATTTTATCAATTAACAATTTTTAATCTCTATAAGTTGACTTAGAATCAGTAATAGGAACTTCCAAACATACAAATAACAAGTCATGTCTGTTAAAACCTATAACTTCAAGTATCATTATTTCTTGATCCGTAGCTTTATTAGAGATGTAGCAAGAGATTTTTCTAGAGTTCACTTCAAGTCTAGACATTCTAGAAAATATTTTGATTGCAGTCATCAAAGCCACCATAAAATTACTGTTATCCAATAAAGACCAGATTTGTTATCCTTTGCCTCTTACACTTAGAATGATATCTGAAATACTTTGTTCTCTCCACTATCCTCGTAAGTGTTATGTAAAAAAACCTTCATAACAAGAGAGAATAGGTAAGGAGTTGAAGGATCTCCTTTCCTTATTGCTACTTTTAAAACTTCTTGAAGGTTCCCTATTTATAAGTATATCGAAAGATGGAGTGGTGATGCACTGAGAAATCCACACAATAAAATTTTCAGGAAAAGCGATCACTTTTATAATGTTATTAAGAAATTTTCACTCCACATTGTCATAGGCTTTCCTTAAATCAATCTTTAAGGTGCAATTTTTAGCCCATCTTCTTTTGTAGTAACCTTTCATAAACTCTTGCATCAGAAGAATGTTATCACTCATTGATATGCTAGGTATATATTCCCCTTGTATTTCATCCATATACTTGACCAAATTCCTCTTTAATCTATAGTTATAACCTTGGAGGTGATTATATATATGGAATTGGAATAAGCAATTAGTCTATAGTCACTGAAGTGCTTCATCTCTCCCTCTTTTGGAGTTAGAGTTATGAAGTTTTTATTAATATCCTTGAACAATTTCCTGCGATTGAAGAATTCTAAAATAGCTTCATGAATCACACTCCTAGTTAAATGCCAGGTTTTGTTGAAGAACATCATATTAACACCATCTAGAGCAGGAGCTTTGAGTGTATTGATTGACTTAACCACTTCATCAATCTCCTCACTAGTGACAAGATTGGAGAATGATTCAACATCTTCAAGAGTTATGGTTTACAACATGATCTCTTTAAGTAGTCCAACTGTAGAGTGAGCATTAGCCGATGCATTCATAATTAAATTGAAGTAGAAACTTCTTCAAGAACTCATGTTATTCTGATATGCTTTGATTATCTTTGATCGCATTAACAATTATGTTGGAGCATTCCTTGTTAAAACAAATATGTATTAGAAATTGGAATTTCTATCAGTTTTTAAGCTGTTACATTGTTGATTTTTACTTCCTCACATAATGATCACATAATAAGGCTTTTGACAAGTTACACATTGCAATCTTCTCATTTTGTTGAAGTTCACTAGACTAAGGATTTCCACATTCACTAGACTAAGGATTTCCACACATCTCATCTTGTATAATTTTAAATGCCTCTTTGGTAGTTGTTAACAAATGATGAGTGCTTCCAATATTCTCCTTATAAAACTGCTTTAGGTACATTTTGATGAGTTTTAATTTTGTTGTGTAAACAAATTGCTTATTGCCCTGAACTTCAATGGAGACTGCTTTCCAGATGATTTCATCAAAGCCTATCAAAGAGGATTAAAAAGCCATCTATTTTGAGCCTCAACCATTCTATAGCTGGTGCTGTCCATTATATTAAGTGTACCTCTTTGTAGATTATTTGTCTTGTAGACTAAATGGTTGTCCTTATTTGTGCCACTTTTTGTTGTAGGGTGAGTTTTTGGTTCTTAAAGGTTTTAGTATTTCTCCATCGTCATTACTAAGTTATGATTCCAAATGTTACAGACCACGTAGTCATAACTAATATTTTTGCATTATTTGGTTTCAATTATATCTAATTGAATGTGACTTTTAAGTAAAACCTTGGTTAAACTTTTGCTAGGAAAAGGCGATTATGTACTTGCCTAGTTTTTAGGTATGAGTGACACACTGAAGTATTTCCTAAAATTACTTATTAAATCATTGTTAAGTTTTTAGGTAATGATTAAAGCTGTAATTCTCAATGCATTCTACAAGACGTAAATATATGATGTAGCCTTATTAATTTCCTAAACTGAAGCTTTATATATTTCCTTTAGTGTAGTGTTAATAACTTAAGGTAAAAAAAGCTTAGCTTTGATGACAAGGATTAAATTATCGAAATAAAACAAGTGTGATATGAGTGGGCCACCATTTGTAAATCTAATTGGTCTCCATCTTGCTTTGAAAATAAGTTCCTATATATATATATATATAGACACACTCACACACTGAAATAACCTTTTTCCGTCCGATTGTCGCCTTGGGGTTACTTCAAAATTTTAACCAAGGATTGCGTATAGCACAACCTCGGGTCGTTCTCTTGAGGAACCAAAAGAGAAATTAATTTCCTAAGTAATTAAATGTAATGCAAACTAAACTATAAAATGGGGTTGATTTGAAAAATTACCGCTAAAATTTGCAACGAATTAAAATAACACTAAGGACTTGTTTTTGGTATTTTAAAAATTAAATTGAGTAATATGAAA
>JAOSBK010000205.1:36791418-36812625 GCA_027568895.1 Erythroxylum shatona | reverse complement strand
CAATAATTCAGTCACAAAACACAACTCCAAATAATTAAATAGTAAAATCTATGAATTACTAATTAATTAAATGGACATAATAAAAATGCAGTTTTAACTCCCCTATAAAAATTCCAAGCTCTTTCCTTTGCCATTGAACCGAAGGATTAAGATGAACTAGCCACAAAAATTCAATGAAGTTGTTGCCGACATTGAGACTTGGTGATCAGCCATGAAGGTAGGGAATTGCGCTTCTCATATTCTCATTTTCTCCTCCTGATTTTTAGTATTTCTTCGCACATTTATATTAAATCCACACAGCCAACTCCAACGCAGAGCACACAACAGCTGCCTATCTCCACCTCACACAACACCAGCTGTTCTTTTGTTTTTCTCCAAGTTACTCTTAAGCCAACACACCTCCCTCTTTGATAACTTGATGTGACTAATTCATTATCTCCCATCACCTTGCACCACAATCACGTAAATCTCTACTCCACACTAGAACAGCATACCATGCAAAACCCACTCCACACACTTCACACAACGCACATCACCAGCTCCTATGTTTGTATTTTCTTCACCAGCAACAGCAGCCCATTCCCAAGCCAACACAACACACTCACGGACTGCCAAGCCCCTTCACAAAGCCATTGATTAATGCATCTCCAGCTGCCTTCGTGATCTCCTCTTAAGCTCCAATGTCACAGCACAAGCCACAAACCTTCTTCTATTTTTCTCTCCCAATCAAACACGCATTTTCCCTTTAACAAACGTCCACTTCTACGCTGCTTTTCTCTTCTTCTTTTTTTAGTTTTCTGCTACTTCACACTTCAGCCAAACATGCACAAATAGCTAGCTTACAACGTCACACACACCACACCATCGCACATCACTCACCTCACACACTCCAGTTGATTATTTTCTTTTCTTCTTAAGCCACACACGTCTAACAACACACTCACTGCACTCTTCACCCCAGCTGCTACTTTCACCTTAGATGAAACTAATTAATTCCTCTATAAACACCAGCACCACACTCACACTCACACAACTAGCACACTCACGTCACTCACAAGCACACACACACCAGCTTCACACCTTCACTCACCAGCTGCCAACGTTACACACACCTTTACACTCACACAACGCCACTCTCACACAACTACAACAGCACATGCAAGTCACCAAGCAGCTAGCCAGATGTTGCCTCTTTTATATTTTTGTTTCTTCCACTTGCTTCTCCACAGCACAAGGCCACAACACACAACTCCTGCTAGTTTCTTGCTGTCTTCTTCCTTTATTTTTCTCCTAGCTACTCATCAAGCAACCCACGACATAGCACTCCAAGACAACGTCTAGCACCAGCCCCTCTTTTATAATTTTCATACCACTCCTTGTTCAGCTCACCAACAACGCCTACTGCTTTCTCTTTTCTCGGTGTCCTCTTATGTTGTAACGTTGAAGAGCTGGAGCCCTCCTTGGTGTATGCATTCCAGCTGGTGTAACTTATCTTGTCTGCATGCATGGTAGTCCAGCTGCAACGTTATGGTGCTCCTCTCTTGTTGGTCTATCGCATGGCCCCCCCTATTGCCAATGTTGGAGAGTCTTTTTGTTTATTTTTTTGGTGTAACCTCAATACTCCTCTACCTGGTGGGTCACACATTTCCCTTCATCTCATCCTGGTTTGACGTTATTTTCTTCCAACTTCAACGCTGTCGTTTCTTCCTTATGTTGTACATGTCATTTTTTCTTTCTTCTTTCTCCAAACTGTTGTCGTTTTGGTGTCCTCTTCAATGTCCCACTGTTGTCGTTTCTTTCCATCATGCTTGCGTTTTGGACTATTGTTTTTATGTTGGGTATTTTTTTCTTTGGCTTGTAGATTACATTAATTTCTCAAGTACCCTACAATAAAAATTACAAGTAAAGTAGCATCAATTTTCCAAAAATCAATTTATCACAGTTAAATCAAAATACTACAATTTTTATCCCTATAAACACAATTTAAATGTAAGGCACAATAATTCACATAATAATCAAATAAAGCTATAAATACTAATTTTAGTGACAAAAACTCATCCAATTGATATGAAAATATATATGAATAAATGAGTTTGTCATACACACATACTTGCATAGAACATAAAGATAAAGATCATATAATTAACTGAACTAGATGTAAGGATAAACCTAATTATGTCAAGGTCTCTTATATGATACTCCATTCAAGTTTCTTAAAAGCTTTATACTGATCAATTTTAAGAGCTATAAATCCTTTTTCCCGTTCCTTGTCTATATTAGTGCATATTTTCTTACATTATTAATATATTATTACTAATTTGAACCCAAGAACAAAGCTATAATGGGTAGCAAGAATAAGTGATTGCACAATTCCTTTCACCCTAGATACTATTATTGTTAGAATGATATTGTTTGTTAAGTTACAAAAAGCTAATAGAATAGAATTGCGTTAATAAATTAGGTTTAGAGGTCTAAAAAATGAGAACCTAATATATTATTACTAATTTGAACCCAAGAACAAAGCTAGAATGGGTAGGAAGAATAAGTGATGGCGTAATTCCTTTCATCCTAGTTACTATTATTGTTAGAAAGATATTGTTTGTTAAGTTACAAAAAGCTAATTGAATAGAATTTCGTTAATAAATCAGATTTGGAGGTCTTAGAAATGAGAACCAATAGCATTTAGTTAACCTATTATAGGATATGAAGTGAAAGAAAGATATTTAAAATGAAATTAATGATTAAGGGTTCAATAGAAGACCTAAAATTTTAGTAAAAAAGAAGTACTTTGTCTAAACTCAAAGCTTTATAAACACATTTATTAAATATTTCTCTCTTGATTTCTTTCACAGTAATAGTTCTGAAAAGAGTGACACTCTCTTCATGCATAGAAAGGCCCTATATATGTGGTATGACCATAATGGTTTATTCTTTATGGTGTATAATCTAGTGAAAGAAGAAATTATCATAGACTTAGGGATTTGTTTGTGTTGGCTATAAAGTAGATTCCCAATTATAAAGGAAAGAATTTCATTAAAAAGATATCCTAAAAAGGGTATAGTATGAAAGTATTTAGTGTCTTTATCCTTTAAATGAATCCCTCTAACCTAACTTTTTGGAACGAGTAGAGCTCTTTTTAAAGGATAGCTTGTAATTTTTCATAGTTAATTTTCCAATCTATCAATTTTGATGCTCTTGCACAAGTTGGATCCCCTCATGTTGCTAACTCTTAAAAATGTCTTAAAGATATTATTGTTTTAATTTTCACCATTTCAGCATATCTTTAAATAGCAAGAGCTAGGCTATATTTTACATCCCAAGTATTTGTTATAAATTGGTCAAAGTCTTAATAGGTCAACTATCTTGCTTTAAACTTAGTGAAGGTCTCCTTCGAGGCCATTAGTCATCATAAAGATGGGAAATGGTGTATGATTTGAATAAATGTGCGAAAGGTGATTAATAATTGCATTTGGATAGAAGAGACACCACCTTATATTTGCATAGAGTATGATCTAGTCACTCTATCAAAGCTCCTCTCTTATAAGTAACATTAGGTCCATAAATTTCGAGGTTAATGAGTTCATAGCTTTTTACCATTCTTTGAAGCAAATCTTACTTCTTTTAAGCATATCTAGCTCACCTTTGGATTCATCAGGAGTAAATATATCAATAAATTCATAGAAGCCATGGATTAAGGCAAGTGTTAAATATCCTTCTTATATGATTTCTAAAGTTCATCTTTAAATGCCACATGAGGATTGATAAACATAATCGTGAAATATCAAAAGCCCTTACACTTAGGTGTAATTAAAGAATGAATGTATTAATAGTGATATTCAATGATATTAACTTGGGATATTATCTTATTCCAATGAAAACATATACTCTTACAGAACCCCCTAAAATCTATTCTAAAATTTTTGTTGAACCACATATCGTTAGTGACAAATTATACCTTTTTTAACTAATCACTGGCATAAAAGGCCACTAAATCTTTCTTATTCTTCCTAAATAAGTCTCTAGCATAAAATGTGAAGCCTCTATTTACAACTCCTTGAAATTTTCAAATAATGATTTTTATAGGAAGAAAATTTACAGTAAAATTGAAATTTAGTAGTCTTGTATTACATCTATAATATATATATATTTTTATAAGGTAGACGTAAAATGATAATCTTATATTAATTTGCAGTCCTATGTTGCTATTTTTTCTTAGCTAGTGATATGACTTTTATCACCTTATCTATGATGTGACAAAGTTATTCTAATGATCATATCTTTAGTAATCTAACGGAAGACTTGGGAAGTGAATCTAGACTATATGATAGAGATCAGCATGCACCACTACCTATTTCTAACCATTCTTATGATCCATTGAAATAAATTGGAGATCCAATGATGAGGGCAAAGAACAAATCCATAAAAGTAGCTTTGGAAGGATTAATCTTCAAGGTACAAGATGATGATGCTATTTAAGATGAATTAGATACATATTAATCACTTTTCTACATGTTGTTGAAGATGGAATATGCTTGCTATATGAAGACTAAGGCTTAGAGAATGTCTAACAACGTAGTCCACATACTTTGAGATAAATAGATCCCAGTTTTTATAATTAATATGTATTTATGACTATTGTTTTTTTAAGTTAAATGGCTTTGGTTTGTTTTGTTTTAAATAATTCATCATGTTTTATTGTAATTGTTCCCAATATTTATGAGCTTTAGTTACTTAAAGGCATAATATATATATATATTATTGTATGAATATTTTTATTAACTTAACATGAAACATAATGGAATCTGCTTGTGATAAGTGTATAAAATGTAAATAAGTAAAATCTAAAGTCATATCATATAATTAATATACATCTTACCTATATCTAATCAGCCTCGTATTAATATATCGATAGATTTTGTATTAGGTTTTCTTATATCTCAAAGTGGTAAGTATAATATATTTATTGTTGTTGATAAGTTTAGTAAGATGATGCATTTTATTGCATATTTTAAGATCAACATTGCAACAAATATTGTTAGTTTTTTTCTTTAAGGAAATAGCACATTTGCATGGATTACCTAAAACATTAGTAAGTAATATAAATGTTAAGTTCTTAAGTGTCTTTGTCACACTTTGTAAACTAAGTTAGAAACTAAACTCTTTTTTTATTTTGCTACACATCCTAAAATGAATGGATAAACTGAAAAAGTTTATAGGACATTTATTCCTTTGTCACATGTTATCATTCAAAAGGACTTAAAACAATGGGAGAAATGTTTGCTACATATTGAGTTTGTTTACAATAGGTCTATTCAACCAACTACTTCTTATTCTCCTTTCGAAACTATGTATGACTATAGTCATTTTAACTCCTTTAAATGTCTTACTTTTGCTCCCTAATGAACATGTTAATTTAGATGGTAAGCATAATGCAAATAAAGAATGAGAAATATGTAAGGCAAGCAAATAAGGTGAATATAAAGATTTTTTTTTAACTTAGAGATTAAGTTTAGGTTAATATGCATAAATAGAGGTTATTTTTAAGGAAGTCTAGGTGTAGCTAAGAGAAAATGAACCTTTTACAAGTATTATAGAAGATCAATGACAATAATTTCAAATTATATGGTAAGATCTAATTCATAAGTCAGAGTAAACATTAAGAGTTACTTTGCTCTTTTGGCTATACTTTAATCAGTGCATACAAATCATTGTAATGTAAAGTAACAACAGCAGTTAAAACTTATGAACATGAACATAGCTCCTTTGAAGAGAGATTCGACACCTTTTTTCTCCATCATAATTACTTCTTATGAATTATGATGCAAAAGCAAGATAAGAACATAGCATTGTGCAATATATGCTCATTTGTGCAGGTTCGATCTTTTGATGAATTTTTTTACGAATATATTATTAGTGGTTTCTTCTTCTACTAACTTTAAATTCACAATTACCAATGTAAATAGTTCTAATGAATCTTTTATTTAAACAATATTAGTTTTCCTTACTTTAATGTATATAATTTAGTTTTAATAACTTGAAATAAAGCAATTGTATAAAAATAACTCTTAAACTAGGGCTATGATCTACTGGAACATACGTTTCGTTTATCTAGGAATTCTTTCATGGATTAATGAAGGAAAATTAAAAGGTAATTTTATTATACACGTAGAAAAATAAATAAAAAGTTAAAATTAACATTAATTTAATTTTCATAACATGATTAATTTATAAATATAATAAAATATCAATCATAAATAATATTTCATCATAAAATTTGATTTTAATAACCCTTTTATTAAATTGATTTTTGAATAAGTTATTAAAATTATTATAGTTATAATTGTTTAGTCTATAATAGTATTCATATGAATTCCTTGATAGAATTTTACAAGTAGATAAGAGATGAGTATGATAAAAGTGTTAACTTATGTGTATGTGGAAATAAATTATAATTTTAAATTATATTTATAATAATCTTTATACTAGATACTTTAAAGATATTAAATTAAATAATTATTTATACAGTCATCCTAGGAGTTTTTGTTGACATCTTAGTAATATTTCAATTGAAATTTTCGTAAAGATTCAGTTTAATAAATAATTTGTTCTCCAATATTTATTTAAGTATTTTTATATTTTAGTATATGAGATTAATTACTTCTTTAAAAAAACATAATATTTGTTTGTCATTATATTCTCTTAATATTCAATATTAATAATATAACAACTAAAAATAATTTATTAATAGTTCACATATGATATAAATCTAACACTTATAATATTATTATAATTTTGTTTATGAATTATATTAATTTAATTTTATAAATAAATTAATTAAATAACATCCCTAAAATAAAGAATCATTTTAATAAAATTAATATGACAAATTCTATAAAAACCACAATTAACTCGTGTACTAGCCATGTCTAAATCTTACTTTTTATTTACCAAAAAAAATCCTACTTTTAGCTTTTGCATGTCAGAACCTTTTAATGCTTGAATGTAAGGCGACGAAGGCACATTTATAACCAGTTAGGTAACGAAGGAGTTCTTATTGCAAATTGCAACTTAAACAAAAGGACGTGGGAATTATGTTTTTATGATTTCCAATTTTGTGAAGTTGAATATATGTCACTGAAATGTTAGTTATATATATATACATATATATACAGTTGCCGGATGGATAAATGTATAACTCCTGATGTGTTCCGAGCGTATGTACCTCCCAAAGTGGAGGACACTCTTTCGTGTAATACACAACGATTTTATGTCCGTCCTAATCTCTGGCTTTGTTGATATACGTAAATATGACTCACTATAGAGATACAGCAGTGGGGCCAGGCTACTTCCATATACAGTTGTAGAAGATACTTGCACGAACTTGACCAGTAGCACCCAACTTCGAGATTCTTTTGGAGTTAGCTATGTGGGGATATAACAGATAGGTAGCTTCTGAATTCGTGCTTGAAACTGAAGCTAACCATACATGGTAATTTCTGGTTAAATGGAGCTAGGTGGGTCGTGGGTGGCAAAGAAAACCATCAATGTGAAATCAAATCCATGTTTCTTAAGTTACAACCAAATATTTCCCAGGAAGGTAACAAACTTCCAGTTAGGAAACAACTCACTAGTGCAGTACCAACTGGTCCCTCCACAGCTCCAAATGTCTTGTGTACATGGGAACAATACTTGTACTCCCATAACATTTCAATCAAATTAAATTTCTCGTACCGAACAACCATTTCATATCAAATTAAGTTTGTGTCTCACCAGCAGAACATGTACCCTGCCCATACTTCTGATCACGTTTCAGCTGCGGCAAGAACTCAAGATTGTCATATATAATATCTTGGCCTTCTCTTTTATTTATTACCGCATCCAAAGATGCAGTCTAAATGAATGTTGGTAACATGCATGTTCTTACATACAAACAAACGAACCTCTTTAATTTCACAGAATTGAAATCTTCATATGGCAAGTGTTTTCAAGTGGCATTTTTAAATTCTTTTTGGTAGCATTCTCGAAAGAAAAAAGAAGGAAAATCATTTGTAGTTCTTAAACTTTATTCATGGATTGCAAGTCTTTAAATAATACTATTATCTATTATTTTTATTATTTAATAATCTGCCTGAATTGTGAGTCATATAATCATTCTAAAAAGAAAACTTACGTACATGATGCGTACAGAGGTTAAGAAACAAAGTTTTTTAAAATGTCAAATGCTAGAATTACAGAAACAACGTCTTTATGAAAATTAAAAACATAAAATTGCATATATTAATGATCTCACAAAGCTGTATACACAAACTTTGTATACACAGGGTATATTGACGTTGATGTCTACTAGCTATAACTGATTGCTAGTTTTAAGCCGTTCCAAGGCAGCAAGAGGAATCTTTGGTGGTCCAATTAAGCATTGCAGGGGTCACAGTTACATAGTTTTGTTGTTTTTTTTGGGTGCAACGCATCACGTTTCAATTAAATTACATAGTAACAATTGAAATTTTCCTTATGAAATTATGAGGAAATTTACTTGAGGAATACATCCAACACATCACGTTTGACGAGGATTTGTGAGTCCCACTCCACAAGATTTTTGGTAATGTCAGTCATAGCTTGAATGATGCACGAGAATAAGTTATGCACAGATCCCTATTATTGGGTTCAAATTTTTTCCCATGCGTGAAAGGCAAATCAAGCTGGATACAATTATTTTCCCCTTTCATGAATCATTTCTGATGAATATAGTTGTTTGCGTTAAGCTAGAGCTTTTTCCAAACTACAATTATGGTTTTGCACAGCCCTTCAATTCAATTGTACTACATAAAAGAATGAGATAGAGTGGTCCTGTGAGAAGTTGGAAAAGCTAGAGGTAGTTGACCATTAATGGAGTCCATAGATGAACATTCTGGTTCTACATTAATTTTCTTCCGTTTAGTGGAGCATAATTTCAAGATCTATAGCATCATGAGATATGATTTGGAGATTCGGTTGAATTTTCCAACGAGGATAGAACAAATCTTTGACTTAACACCGCCAAGGAACTGTCTTTATGCTATTACATAGATCAAGTGTTGACCTTCCAGCCAGTGAATTATACAGGAAAGGTTGTAACTTGTTCACATCCTAGGCTGATACTGAACACTTTGCAGATTTGCCATCATTCGCTTTCCAAATTAATGATTAAGCATTTGTCATCATCTCTAGCTAGCAGCTTAGGGTTGGAAGCTGACATGGACTAAAGACCATCTTTTTCCCATGAACTCTTCAAATGAACCAAGCCAAAGGCATGATTAACTAAGTAATATTAGTTGATTAATTCTATACACTTGCTGTCTTCGGTAAGTAATCAAAATCTTGTAGCTCTTTAAGATTCCAGTTTGCTTGTAACAGTGGCCTATGCAATTGAGCCAACTAAACAAACCCACTAGTCTTGATGGAGCAAGAAAATCAGAATATGAAATCCCAAAAGCAAAAGCAAAAGCAAGCGTTCTTTGAATATTGTGTTGGTAGACCAAATCCTCAACTTTTATTTACCTATCATCTATCAAATGTTACTGTCAACAATTAATGCTAGTCGTCGACTCTCGTTGATTATACTGCACAACTCCAAACCTAATCACATCTTCATTAGCATTTACTCTGCCTCACTGTCAACAGATTTAGTGCCTCATTTATGTTCTAGTACTAGAACTTCAATTATTCAAGCTTTCCAACAGTCGGAATTATGACACTACAACTTAGATGGACTAATAAGCGCTGAAATAGCAATAGCAATTAAAACTCGAAAAAGTTGATTCGATCGTTTTTATTAGTTTCAAGTTTTCTTATGTCATATCAGAGGTGGAAGTTAATATAACTCTTGTCAGTGGCGTACATGTGCTGCATAAACAAGCACCAAACCAAGAACACACAAAAAAAAAGAAAAAAGAAAAAAAAAAGCAGTCATCTCGGTCATAGATTTAGGAGGGTCCTGCAAACGATGTACTGTCTCTCTCCAAACTCTTCCAACATTTTTATCTTCTAATTTGTGTCAGTCTTTTCACCTCTGAATGACTGAATCTCCCTGCCCAGGTCTTTCGTTTGCTGACAGTGATTATCATCACTGATCATCAAGTGAGGTGAAAGGCGAATAAAGTTTGCATCAGAAAGCAAAAGTAAAGAGTGATTGTGAGATAGAAAGGAAAGCTCCAAAGCAGTTTTAAAGCCAACCCAAATGATCAAGACTCGGGTATTAAGTTCGGTTCGCAGTGGTCCCATAGGTTTTCGGAGAAGGGGAAGATACCCATCTCTGGACTTGTTGGTATCTGTCCAATAAACTGAAAGCAATACTAAAAAACAATTGCCAACGACCAATATTGCAGTGCCACAGACTCGCAGGAAAGCAACTTTTACGCAAACTACGAAGAACCCAGTTAAATTCACATGATCGCTTCACTTTCTTGAGGTTGCACTCACAAGCTTGGAGCTGAGAAATAATGACAGTAGCTCATGATTCTGTGTTATCTATGCCCTGGCTTTATCCTGCTCAACTTTGTGCCAAGTTCGGATGCAAATCATTAATGCAGATCTTGACTGGTCTAAGTTCTAACATTTCGGACAATCAGGGCTTGTAGCTCGGTCTATGGATTGATCAACAAAGGTCAGGTTCAGAGACAGTTTTACTTTCATTTCGATCGGCCAGTCCACAGATATTTGGAATCCTCAATAAACGGTATAGAAAATCAGTGTCCCTGTATGTGGCAACTGAGAAAAGATGTGAACCAAGAACTTGATCCATGTTACAAAGGGACGAGTAAGTACCATTTGGGCTATAAATTAGACCCAATTATCAACACAGCAATATGAGTTCAGAAGATTAATCATGAAACCCGAAGTTGTCTTCCCCTATGGTATATTATGACACATGAGCGATAGAATATATTCCGAAAGCCACATTTAGGTAATAATTCGTTGCTTCAGTAAATCTGTCTAAATCCTGTTTCAAAATGGTATAATTTATTTAAAACATTTGACTATATTTGAAAATTGATTTAGTACCTATGCGTGTAATAGTCTTGCAGTTTCTTAGTTGACTTGAAAACCATGATTATTTATATCTCATTATGTGTGAAAGTGACTCAGCGGGTACGAGTAAAAATGTTAGATATAAGTAACAAATGAACTTAAAAAGAAATCAAGTCTCTTGTCAATCCACTTGAATCCCGTGCAACACCGACACATAGTCAAATCTCACTGAAAGTGCTGATGATTGCCTGCTTCTGCCTGAATCAACTCGTCAAAAAGATCTTAGGGTTACCACTAAGAAAGCAGTACCATAGAAGGTGACGTATGAAAAGCAACGTGAAACAGCTGTTCCACGAGTGGATAAGCTCCATCATTAATTCATAGATCTAATAGGTCTCCGAAACCATCCAACAACTGTATGATCTTTACATCTCCAACGAGCATTACCACAAAATCAGTAAATTCTTTTTTGACAAATGCCATCTAGAAGTGAACAAAAGTAACAAAGGTGAAAAAGCGAACTTAGACAAGACAACTCAGTCTCGAAAGGACGTTGATTAAGCTTGATTCTTTGGTTGATTTTTTTTTTTTTTTGGGTTGATCTTCATTTGTTGCTACTACAAGGTGTCGGCCCAAGATCTTAAACCTAAACAGAGGGAAGTGTCGGGGCCTGCACTATCCAAGAATATATGCATGTTACTGGCAAGCATAAAGCAATCGTTTCAGCACTAATCAAGCTGCAGTTTCTTTTCCATAATATTGACTTGAGGGAACACAGCACATCAGAATCAATCAATCTTTCGATCAACATTACCTTATCGGATGGAGCTTATCATTGATTTTAAGCAGCAAATGTCGTTTATATCATTGAGCTTCGAACTACTTTCTAAGTTGTCATGCTTTAACTATGCGTATATACAGCATAATACCACTATAAAACTAAAACCTTTCTCCGCCTTTCGGGTAAGATAAAATTGAAAAACTAAAAATACAATCAATATTGATAACAGACTTGTCGTCTATGCTTTTAGTGATATCTCAATTATAAATTTGTTTGAATTTAATATTTCAATATTAGCACTTTGACGGCAATCTCTCCCTTAAGTGTGAACTTTCACATTAAGCTTATGTTTCCTCTTGAGTGAAAGTCTTTTTCTTAACAATTTAAGTATACGATATTACCAAGAGCCCTTCTACTCTACTAATTTGGGCCCACTAAGAGTTTCCTTGCTCTTCCACGAGGGATGGCAACTACGGGGTCCGACTACTGTCTTCATACTCGTTGCTTATCAAATTATCAGCTTTGATACCACTTTTTAGCACTGGGGGTTCACTTTCTTGACAGATCTTTATGATGAACCTAATGAAGGAACATACTCCTGAACCTTGACACCATACTCCAACCTAAAACTTTAAGACATTAAGTTTATAAGTTATTTTCACTTATATGGCCCTCACTAACTTTATCTCTTTCTAATGTGAAATTTTCACTCACACTTGAAATGTCAACAATGCTCCAAAAATTAAATTCTTAAAAAACATTGGGTGATGGACGTTAAATATTTCTGACAAATTTATCACTGTAAAAGGATGAACCCCAAGGCCTCCAGTAAGAATAAAGGATAAATCACTTGAGATTAGATCAGTGAAGAGTCACTGGAGGAAAATATATTTGTACAAAATAAAAACGCAACGTACATATCTTTTTATGATGGCTTGAGGATGTGCATTTGATCATTTTAAAAGGCAATCTTTCGACTGTTAATAGCCTATCACTAGTTCTCACATTAATTAATGCGAATTATTTAGTACAGAGAGAAGTCAAATACTATTGCATCATGGGAAAGTGGAATTTTCCTAAGTCTTAATTGTTTTAGTATTGTTAATCAGAACCTTTAAAGAGCATATAAATAACTTCTCCTTCATTTCTTATATAATTTTTTCTCTCTTATGAGTTTTTATAAAAAGATTTTATCGATTTTTCCATTGCATCTCTCTTAAGCCTTATCAGCTTTTCATTAGTATATTTTGTTAAGTCTTTGTTTTTTTTAGGGTGTCGTGTCTCATTCAGGGAGTTCAGTTGTGGTTCTAGTGTTTTTAGGCATAAATCAAAAGTATTTAAGGTGTTTAACAATAGTAAATTGATTTAGAGAGTTGATGATGGAGGTTGGCGAATCATCTTCCCTCAAATTGAGTCTATAATTAGGCTTAAAATGAATAGATATTAGGTAAATTCAAGTTAAGTAGTGTAGAGGGGATGAGGAATAAATTTGTATCCCTATTTATATTAGCATAAGATTCCCTAGTATGGGTAGGTTTGCTTTGTCAAACTTGGAGAAGTTAGCCTTTACTACGATATTTTTAAGTGTGAGATAAGTTTTTCTTTGATGATTTTTGTCTTTGGGTTCCAAAAGAAACATGCTTGGTAGTAGGTCAACTTTATACACTCTTTTAGCCTCATATCCTCGCTAAATTCTATAAATTCACTTCCCCCTAATATATTATTGCTAAAGGAAGAGCTATTATCAGAGGCTGACATTATCAATTAGCATATCTATAATTTGGTTTTCCATACTTATGTTATTTTTATATAGGTTGTTATTGTTGAGTTCTAATTTTATAAGAAAGGATAAGCACAAACTTATATTTGCAATTCACTAAAAGGAGAGTGCCTTTAAGAAGAGGAAGATGGTGGCACCCTAATTATTGGAGCAAACGATGAAGAGAGGCCAACCCTTTCATGAAGATTAAGACCAATGATGAATCAAACCAAGAAGTTGTTGTACCCATACGAACCTGTGTCCTGTCAATAACTTTAAAGGGCACAATATTAATGACAAGGGTAAGAAACATAATTACGAGGTCTTTGTTCCCAGGTTAAATGTTAATCCTAAGATTTAATTTTTTATGAGGCCATGGTCAGTCCACATTTATGTTAAAGCTTTATGTTGTAAGGGAACTAGAATCTCATAGAGAGGAACTCCATAAATACATTATATAAGTAGATTGAGATTGACATCGTTAAGGTAATTAGCTTCTCTCTATTATGTTACATGGTTAGGCCTATCTTTGCTAACAATTTATAACTTAAGTCCTTATATGCTCACAAAGATCTACATCTAGAGGTTCAAAAGTGAGAGCTAGAGAAAGAGACCTACTTAGAATTAAATGAAGATAGTTAGTGCTCACAGCAAGATCGTGAAAGGTTTGAAGCAAGAGATGGAGGGATATATTAAGGACATAAAGGCTCTTAAAGGGAATTTTTGCATCATAATAACAAACTACAAAAATTTAGCGTCTATATCCTAAAAGGAAACTAAGTATACCTTACAAAAAAGGAATACAAGATGGATGTGTGCTGTGATCTTTTAAAGACCAAGTATCCTAAGATATGGAATTACAAACATCGCGACCACACCCTTTATCGATGGATTTGACAAATTAAATAAGTTCATCAATTTTAAGAATCCAAACATTCTTATTAATGAGTTGAACATTAAAAACTTGCTTACCCTAATCTTTCCTCTACTAATCTTAAGTCTTCCCTGATGATTTTGTTAATATTTTAAATGACTTGGGCAAGAATCCTAATGTGAAAGGGTCTAAGGGTCATCCCTCCCCTTCTAATATCAATCCTACAATGGCCTCTAGATAAGCTGGTGATCAATTTTTAGATAAGTAAGGATCAATAGAAGGCTCACTGAATAATATTTGTAGGTAATTGATGAATGTTTTATGAGTTGCCTATAGTGATCTTATGAGCTTTTGTGTTTGAGTTTATAAGTATCTTTAGTTAATTAGAGGTACATTATTATTTTATTTGTTTATTCCTTATACTTTTTGGCCTTTTTTCTTGGTTTATTAATGCAAATCCCTTTTATTTTTTATTAGATGATTTTTTTAATCTTTGTATGTGTGGATGTCATTTATTTCTTTAAACTCAAAACATGTGGCCAACTGTTATTTCCAATATAACAGTACCTTTATTAAATATTTGAGATAATTTAATTAGTTGATATACAACTAAGTAAATCATCTTAGGTATATCACGCTTAGCAAATTTATGTCTTTCAAGTGCAATTTGTTTTAAAGCAAAAACATGTTAGGTTTACGATTGATTAATAAATCTGTGTCTTATAGGTGCATGTTAGCTTATAGAAAAAGTATACTAAACAATGATCTCTTAATAAATCTACATTTTATGATTGCATTTTAACTCAAAGTGAAAACATTTTGTATGCATGATCAATTAGCAGATCTGTATTTATAGACGAGTTTTGCCTTATAGAGAAAATGTCTTATATGTGTGATAGCTTTACAGACTTGTACCTTATAGGTGCGTCTTACCTTAAGGCAAAAATTTCTTTGATGCATGATTATTTAGTAGACTTACATCTAACAAATGCATTTTCCCTCAAGGCATAATTGTCTTAGGTGCACAATCACTTAGAAAATCCCTATCTTATAGGTGCATTTTTTCTTCAAAGAAAAACATCTTAGGTACATGATATAGGTATACACCATATTGCCTTATAAGATAAATATATGAAACCCTAAAATGAACTTTATTGATCATATAGGTAGAAATAATGCTCATTCAATATGCTAGGAATCTCTCGCCTAGTAAGATAAGAAAACCTATAAGTTTTTAATCATAAAACTTCTGTAATAATAAATGGACCATATTACTTTAGTGTAAGCTTTTCTCTTGCTTTAGATTTATTTAGCATGTCTATCCTTTTCAAGACCAGGTTTCCAAATCTTGTCTATAAGTTCTCTTTGTGTTATGTAGCATAACTTACTCTATCTTTGTTCCTTTTGTAAATTGAGCACATTTCTTAAGCCTTCCTCAATAATTGATCACTCTTAGTGTCTCCACATTTAGCTATATTGGGACTAAGGCCTCTACTCCAAAAGTTAGACTAAAATGAAAAACTCATATAAAAGTTTTAAGCTTGGTGTAGTAGGCTTAAAAGACATAATGAATTTAATCTACCCAAATTCTCCTAAACATCTATATTTGATAGTATCTATAAAGTACACATATTTCATATTAATTCCATATGTTTTGATTGACAAAGTACTTTTAATATGGATTATAATTATATATTTTTTATTTTATAGACTAGATTAGAGATTTGGATCAAAATGTGCTTAAAAATATAAATTTAGCAAAGAAGGAATAAAGATCACAAATTTCGGAAAAGAATGAATGCCTACAGGATAAAGCTTCTAAAAGATGTTTAAGCATAACACATTTCCACATCTTAGTCAATATGACTGCTCTAAGATTTAACATAATTAAATGGATAAGGCCTTTGAAAAGTCAATAGGTCCTAGCTATTTTTGTTCTTATTTTACTCTATTTAGAAAGAAGTTATTTTAGTAGGATAACCCAATGGAAGCATATTTCTTTAGATTTAGTCATGATTTTCACTTTATTCCTTTTTAGGAAGATTATTAGAGGGGATTTTAGGAGAATTTATGAGAGGAGACATCCATCTGTCTCTATCGTCTTGTGTCATCTTAGAATTTTTTTTTTCTTGGGATAGTTCTTTACTTATCTTTTATATCATCTTTAAGAATCATGTGCAATTAACTCTCTTTTTCTAGCCAAAGGTTATTTGAAGTTTGATTCCTCTAGAATTGTGGGATATAATTGTCAATCTTTACTCTTTTGTTCTTTAGTATTTACATATCTTTGGAAAATTTTAAAAATATTATTTTGTTTGACTGATACAAAAAGACACATTACTTAATTATCAAAATAATATATTCCCAATTAGAACGGTTAATCCATAATTTTCTAATTATTCTAATACTTATTAGAAAAATAGCATGGTTCAATATAGGATATTCTACTTATGCAAAAATATAATCTACTTTAAATAAATTAAGCTTGTGTGTTTATTGGCTAGAATTTTTGGTTTCTCTAGATTTTAATTTTGTCAATAGATTAAATAATAAGAGCTTGTTTAGGATTATTTGTTGATAAGATAATTAATCAAAGAGTTTTCTTTAGTTAATGAATAAGTAAAGAAAGATAGATTGTTAGATCTTTTTAACAACTATTACCAGTTTATAAAGGAGAGATAGATAGTTAGAGCTTATGAACAACCACAATCAGTTATTAAGGAATATAAGGGTTTTTCTTTGCATCAGTGATCAATTCAAAGAATCAATACTGAAATTATACATTGAGTTAGATATTCATTATTATTTGATTTCATTAAATTGCATTCTTTATTAGTTTTTCTGTCTTTTCTTTTAATCTATTTCAATTTATTTCCTAAAATCTCTTTTTTTGTGAACTTGGTAAAGGAGATAAGTTTTACTAGTCTCTGATGATTTAGCCCTACTCATCACTATATACAATTCATTTGTGATTAAACTATGCCATTTGAAATAACATCCATTTGAGATTTTAAAAATAAGCTTAAAATAATAGCATAATGAGTATACATAGAACAATCATGAGTTTACTAATAATGTGGATTATATAGATAATGTCTAATTTAATGAACATGAGATAAATAAGACTTTTAACTAATTATTGATAGAGAGTTTATCACTAAGAAGGATATTATCACCAATATAATAGGGCAATAAACTCTATAAGAGTATACATAATTTTATAATCCATAAGGGTTGTATGAATAGTGAGCTTAACAAAATTACGTAACTTGAGTCAATTACTATTCAAACTAATTAGAAGAAACTTCAAAGCTAAGGAAGAAATTAAGGAGCCCAAAATCTTTCATATCAATTTGTTGAGAGCGAAAAGTTCCAAAATTAGCAATGCCTTGGAAATCATCATTAGTAATAAATCATACTCTTTCTCATTTGATTTCATTAAATTGTATTCTTGATTAGTATTTTATTTGTCTTTGCTTTTAGTCTATTTCAATTTATGTCTTAAAATCTCCCCTTCTTTGATTTTGTTTTATAAACTTAGCAAAAGAGATAAGCTTTACTAGTCTATGTGGATTCGTCCCTACTCAATGCTATATACAATTCATTTATAATTATAGTAAGATTATATTTGTTATATTCGATAGGCATCAATACTTTAATACACAGACCCTAGAGGATGGTCTTGTTTGTGACCTCAACCACGTTATTTTTTAAAGATATATGGTAAACCAAAAACATCACTTGGTTCTCATCTATTTGCAAAATTGAGAGAACCATTTATTGTTAAATTTAGGTCATTGTCTATAATAATGGCCAAAGGAACCCCATAATGGCATATTATATTGATTTTTAATAACCACTCCACAATTTTAATTATTATTATTGTATGAGTTTTGACTTCCACTTTCTTAGTAAAGTAATCAATTACCACCAAGATAAACTTGTCTTTTTGCACTACAAAAGGGAAAGGTCCTAAAATGTCAATTTATTATAAGACAAATGGTATTGGACTGAAAATATGTATATAATCAATTACAGGCTGAGGTGTAGACTCGGGTGTTGTTGACATTTGTTGCATTTTTTTCATATAATCTTAACTATCCTTTCTTAATATTGGCTATTAATATCATTAAGTAATTTATAAACTAATTTAGAGGCCACTTGAAATAATCCATTTTCATCTGATACTCCTAGGCTCTTTAGTGTCATTTAGGAGTTTCCTATATTTTATATATTATGTGATCTCTCTTATCCTTTTATCCATTTGTTGTTTGATTTTATTCATATAAACTCTCATGTTTCCCATTCAAATATTTCTTCCTAAAAGATTTTATCCATTTTTTATCCCTTGGGCTCCCTATTTGGACAATTCATCTACTATAGCATTTTCCTAATAAGGTAAACTGTAGATATATAACCATAGCCTAGCTCTCTCGTCGATATATTTCCTTATACATTTTCATGCTTTGCTCTTTGGTTGTAAAGGTTTGAAAGACTTGGCTCTCCATCAACTAAGAGGCTAACTTCAATTATACTGCCTTCAGTTATAAATAGGAGATTAATCTAACCACTCATAGCAAAATTTGATACTTTATTTATTGTTTGAGGCTTTAAAGTTGTGCCAATTCGTATATTTGACTTTTATTTTATAAGGTCTTTTGATCACAACCTTGCTCGAATATCTTTTTTACTACTGCATTTGTCAATTGATGTTGCTTATGTTGCTATGAGTATTATATTAGTCACTTACTCTATCGACCAATGTATGCATTCCATTAAGAAAGCAGCGATTATCTATGTATTAAGAGAAGTTCTTAATATGTATTGAAAGTCATATTCATTTAACTCCACAAACCATTAAATCAATCATCCTAAAAGTTATCACCTAATAATAATAGGTGTCTTTATGAATGATGAACAAGATCTTCTCAACTTCTAACCCATAATAGGGATCTAGTTGTATCCTGAATATATGTCCATAAAGCAAACTTCCTGTAACAATAGTAGTGGGAAGTAGGGATCGTTCCTACGAGAAATTTATATGTTAGTAGTTACACAATGAAAATGGGGGTTTGATTGTGAATTAAATAGAATTTAATTGGAATATGAAATTGAAAAATAATAATGAGAATTTAACAATCAATAGAAACAAATCATGGTTCCCGGTCTCTTCGTTATTAAACTTGCGTTGATCATTGACACTAAAAATAACCAATATATTAGTTAAACATTTATCGTGATAAATTTCTTTACCTATTTTCTCTTATGTTTAGTTAACCAAAAATAAGTATTTAAATTAGCCCTTATTAATTAATGACCTAGATATGATCTCAGATTTAATTAATTAATAGCTTTACGAATCAAGAAAATAACTAGACAATATATATATGATGTATATTTAGCCTAGACAATTATTTTTCCTAGAATCATATCCCTAGCGTAGTAGACAAAAATTCTAGTCGCTTCTTTTGATTAAAAGAATTAAACATCAACCTGTTTAATCCAGCAATTGATTGAATAAAATCACAAACTAGTTACGCAGCTAGCTGTAAAATTAAACAATCAACTAATGACCCAGAAAATAATTATTATTTGACTAATAAATTGATTGAAATAAAGAACGAAAGTCTCACAATATGCAGAATTCAATAACTACGATTTCGTAAACCATGAAATAAAGTTTAGTTACCTAATATCACAATTTTTTCTAATTATTTAGGACTATCGCGAATCTCGGGACTATCGCTAGTGTTCTTCTGTTCTTTTCACGTTGTCTTTCTTTTCTCTATCGTAAGTCCACTTTTCTCCTCTCCTTATTCACTATTCATTGATGGGACAATTTAACTTTGATGGACCATATTACTATTCATCCTCACCACTCTCTCGTAGATTCTCTTCTTTCCCTTACTTCTACCGCCTCCCTCGTTGTGCTTAATTTGACGAATAAAACTTGTGGGTTTATTGTCCACCCTAACTTCAAAACCTCACAAGCCTAACCATTCACGCCTCTCTTCCAAAACTTTTACGCTTTTAGGCTAAGTAGTTTTTTATTCTTCTGCCCCTTATGTGCTACATTTTGGCCTCCATATGTTGCATTTTGGCCTTGCTCCTTACATTCTTGCAAGACTATTCACTGATTTGACAATTTAATCTTTAGTCCAATAACACTGTTCATGGCCTTTCAAACCCACACTTGTCTGCTTTATACTTTCAACCTGCTGTGTTTCACGGTTTTGATTGTTGCATGAGGCCATGTCTAATTAGTGTCAACGTCTAGTTTAGCTCTTTTTATCCCAAAATCATCGCAGTTCTTTCTATTTAGTTCCAAAATACATCTTGACAAAAACAAGATTAATTTCCATTAAGTATAACCTTAAACCTCAAGAATAAAGAGAATTAACACACAAAAAGATAGAAAATAATGACACTAGCAAACTCCCCAACACTTAATCTTTTGCTCGCCCTCGAGCAAATTAAACATGATTATAAAATTCTATCAATTCATTTTCAAAGAAACCAAACGCATGCAATCATTCAAACTTTGTCTAATTGAATGTCAAGCTACCACACATATTATGTTTAGTTTTCATCGGTGCACATAAATAAACTCAATTTATGATACTATCATTAAATGATAAACATAAATTCATAATGGATTTTCCTCACGGAATTCAATCATTTCACTCAATTGTTTATAGGTTATGTTTTGCTCAAAACTCCCTATAGGAAATCACACTACCATAGGCTTGCAAATACACCAATTCTCTTCTACAGTGATTACATGCT
>JAOSBK010000205.1:36749824-36773578 GCA_027568895.1 Erythroxylum shatona | reverse complement strand
AGGCTATATGCTGTACGTGCATGCCGAGATATAATTCGATACTTCTAACCCATCCCAATTTACTAAAATACCCTTCCTATCGGTGATGGGATGTTACATAATCACTTCACATTTGTATAGCAATTTCATCTCGATTCTAAGACATACGTCGAAGTTGTAACATCCTGTTTCCCCCATATTAAGGGTTAGAATCTTAGAATAATGAATATGAGAGATATTCTTGAGAAATTAGGAAATGTATGTCATGCTTGTACATCATTTTGCATACATACACGTGAATTTGCTAATTACACATATTACAATGACTATACATACACTTATTTGACATTTTATCAGGTATAGTTGATCTTAATTGATTTATAAATGTAATTATAATGTGAATAATGAATATTTTGTCTTGAAAATTGATTTGGTGAGTATAATTATTGATTTAGAATTTTTGGTGAAAATTTGGAGAAATGTTTCAGAAATCATGAGTATTTTTGGACTAGGAAAAAGTCAAGTGGTAAGATAATTAATTTATGGTAGTAGAAATTAATATCAAATAGTAGTTGAAATAATTGGCAAATGGTATTAGGTTTTGTGGAGAATGTGACATTGAAAATTGTTGATAATTGGATTAGAAATTGGATGACAAATGGACTAGATATTAAATGGTATTGAGTGCCATTAATAAAATATGTTAAATTGATTCTTTATATGGTAAGTGTCATGACATGTGTCATATATCATGACACTCACCAAGCATTTAGTTACTAGGTTATTAACCCATGACATTTTCATCATGCAAGACCATATTTGTTTTTGTCTTTCACGTTTTCCATATGCTCTCTTCTTCATCTTTTCCACTTTCTTCACTCACGACCATCTCACTATCACCCTCGTCATGTCGGGTTCTTTCTATCCTTCACTTTGTTGTTTCAAGATCCTTATTATCTCTTTGTCTTGCAACTAAATACCTAACATATTCCTCCTTGAAAGATTGATGATCATGTAAAGCTTGGAAAGCTAGGGTTTATGTGATTTTGAAGAAGCTTGGAGTTTCATCAAGTAAGTTATACATTAATCTTCTTGGGTTGTTTAAATATAAATAGATATGATGATAGTTTAAAGGTGAAATGATAATGATAGTGGAGTTAAATATATGTTGTAACTTGGATGAGGAAATAAGTAGGTGTATGTCATATTTTTGTATATAGGACGAGTGCAGGAAAATGATGAATGAATGTGTTTATCGTGCTCTATTTTTTAAAATATGAAAACCGTAGATTATAAGTTGTTATGTAGATGAAATAGATTAGGATTTAAAGTTTAATGAAGATGAAATTTAAGCCTAAGAAAGGTGTTTGAGAAATGTTCTTGAAATGAGAAGAAATAAGATTTATGTATGATAGTAAATGATAAAGATTATGCTCTGTTTTTGTCTGTTTGATAAACAATGATTCATGGATGGCTTCATGGATGTTATTGAGTTAAAAATTGAGGTAAGAATGAAGAGAAAATGATGTAAAGTTGATGAACTATGTATAAGATGGTTTGAATTTAACACATAGGAGTTGAAATCTGGAAAAAGTAACAGAAGAATGCTGGAATATGTTAACTGTAGTGTTTTCACGAAACATGCATATGTAATTTATCCATATATTGATCTATAGACATCTAAATAAGATAATTTTAATTTATATTAAATTAGAGACAGACGACTATATTTTTCACGAAGGAATCGAACTTGAATTCTATCTCTAAGGGTTTTAAAAATTGGCTTGAAGTTGGGTATAGTGTGCTATCGCGGTGTGAGAATAGTTTGTAGTATTTTAGGTATAACTTGCAGAATGCTGAACAAAATTGCATGAAATTGATGTCGTTAGAAACTTAAGACATATAGAAACATTTACTTAGAAGAATGTATTGCCTAAATACCTCATTTATTTGTCTAAAGGGATCATCAGGTAGTTGTATGATCACGCACATGCATGATCGTGCACTACTGTCTTCTTACCTTGGTTTTTTTAGACTTAATTGAGGTTTGAAATGAACCTAGATGGTTTCTAAATAAGTAGTTAAGAGATTGATAATTTTAGGATGTTGATTGACATTAGAACTGAAGAATGGATTAACTTGATATAAATGTACCTCAATTTGGAATTTATAAGTTGTTAATGATATAGAAATGTTCTTTTGAATAATATGAATTAGGTATGAAAGAATGAGAAATTGGGAAATTATGTGGATGTATAATGCTAAGAAAGGATTGGTAAATGTATGATTGATGAATAGACGATTGATAAACTAAGGATAATCAAGGAATTATACCTGGGATTGTCATTGATCATGCATTATACATATCAAATATACATATGTATATGATTGAGTATTCATGAAAATGTGCAAATTAGTAATGTGTAAATATGTATGTCTTGCATGATATAGAAGAGCAATTAAAGCGACAACATCCAGACATTACTAGGACGTCAAGGCAACAACTATTTGGAGCATATTGTGAGTAACCTAGATGGTCTCACATTGATTTATTGTTTTGTTTAAATTCTTAATTGAATTATTATGTGATGTGAATATGTTGATTCTAGACATTGAATGTCTGAGACGTTTGATGCATGACTAATATATTATAAGTGCTCATTGTATGTGAACTTGACATAATATATGATACTCAACTTTATTGTTGAATGCCAGACCAAGGTTCGATGATGAATGTGAAAGAAAATTGAGCACAAGTGAATGATTGAACACATATGATGCATTTCACTACATGAATGCATGATAACATAGAGGCAGTTGTGACCAGAGTCGCCAGTGAAAAAGAGCTTAAATCTTAAAATGTGGTAAAACCTCTAGCTTACTATATATAATGAGCTCTATATCCCCAACAGATAAGGGACAATTATTAATGAGCCCGATATTCACAATGGATACGGAACAGTGAAAAAAGCACTTAGTGACAACAATGTAATAATTGGAAGTGAGTCTCATGAGCATTACACATATAGTTTAATATCCATTATATAAATGATTAAATTGAATTGTATGAACTGGTATGAATGAAAAAGGTGAATAAGTGAAACAAGTGTTACATAGCACATTTTGATAATTAGTGAAAGACGTACATTATATGATATCATGAACTGTATTTATTATGTGTTTTGAGTGAGCCATCGATGATGGGTAGCTCACTGAGTTTACAAAACTTAATAAAATTACAACGTTGACTTTGCAGGAGTGAGAGAGCGGGCTTAGTCTCTAAGATAACTTAGAAGATATCTAGTACTGCTTTTGGATAGAAGAAATTGCTCAAAGGTCGGTTAGTTAAGGCTGAAGGATTTATATAGAATTTTTTATAGTTTCTCTTTCATGTAGCATCTAGCATATTTTGTAATAGAGTTGTAGACTCTAATAACTCTTTGATATTATATATAAGAATGAAGTATGTAATGTTACAATGTATATTCAATTTTATGAAATGAAAATGAGGAATTATAAATATTGTGATATTTATGTTTTAAATAATGATACCATGATTAAGTTAGTGATGTGACTGCTCTAACATGCCACCCTTGTAAGGTACGTACTCAGATATCCTTCAAAATGTCAAGTATGTGCCTTATAAGAGTGGGATGTTACACTCTTGACATCAGAGTATAGTTTGGCATCCATAGGGATAGATATAAGCATATAGACATGATATATGGTGAGAAACTTGAATAGTGATTGCTATTATTGTCTATTATAGGTCATCTGCCATAGGATATCAAGTGGGAAAATTATCTGACCTAGAATCAGTAGGAGCCAGTAGAGAGTCCTCTGTATCTCGGCCTAAGAGAATGTGTCCGAAAATTCCTAAGAGAAGGGCAAGGAGGTACGATAAATTGAGAAAGCAGGGGGCTGTGGACTTTTATAAAAGTATAGATCCTGCAGAGGCCGAAGGATGGCTATAGAGAATGGAGCGAGTCTTCGATCAAATAGACTGCGAGTCGGATGAGAAGTTTGACTAAACAGTTTCCTTACTGCAAGGCCCAACATACCAATGGTGGAAAACTGTTCCAGGCAGTACCACCAAGCCTTGTAACTTGAAGTGGAAAGACTTTATAAAGGTCTTTAAGGAGAACTACATGCGCAAGCTTTACATGAACAAAAAACATGAAGGAATTCCTGGATCTGAAGCAGGGTAATTTATCTGTGGTAGAATATGAGATAAAGTTCAATAAACTGATGGGGTATGCTATTACCTTGATTCCTACTGAGGAAGATAAGTGTAGGAGATTCGATGATAGGTTGAATATGGAAATTTGGACAAGGCTAGCTATTACTAACTTGAGTAGTTTCTTTGAGGTGAGAGCAGCCTCGATCCAAATAGAGCAACTATTGAGAGATGACCAGGGGGAACCTGCATAAAACTCTAGAATTAAGAGGCACAGTGAATCTTAGGGTAATTTTTGCAGGAGGATTAATAAGCGTCAGAATAGATCTTTTCGATCACTAGCTAGGTTAAGATTGTCAAGGTTTAGATAGAGGGGTTGGTTTATATAGTCTGGAAATAAAGGAGGTACAGTATTGAGTCAGTTACCCAATTGTGAGCATTATGGGAAGAAGCATAGTGGTGAATACTAGAAACTGCTTGGAACTTGCCTTTGATGCGGCTCTTTTGATCATCAGATCAGAGATTGTTCAGTTATGTATGGAGCACAGTCTGGAAGGATAGGAGGAGTTGTAATTGAAACAACTATCCAGTAGAGCTGAGCTAGTGGGTCTAGATAGAGAGGCTGCGGTAGAGGCAGAATGGGTTTTAGGACTCCTACTATTAGGACTAAGGTGCAGAGCAGCCAACTACAGTCTCAATCCAGATTCTATACAATGACCAGACAAGAGGCTCATAATTCTCCAGATGTTATGCAGGTATGTTACATATTTTTTCTTATGAAGCTTTTGCATTGCACGATCCTAGATTTACACATTCTTTTATCACACCACATCTGACATCTAAGTTGCATTATGATAGAGAATTATTGAAACATAGATTATAGGTGAGTACACCGATAAGTTTTACTACAGTAATAGGAGAAGTCAGTAAGAGGTGTTTGATTCAAATTGATCAAGCATAATTGCAGGCATATTTAATTGTATTATAGTTAAGGGGGATATATCTTATTTTAGGCATAGATTGGCTCACTACACATAGAGCCATTATGAACTACTATACTAAGGAGGTAATATTAGAATCTCCTAAACAGTCGATAGTAGTATTCTTAGGTATTAGTCAAGCAGCACTAGCTAGACTGATGTCATTCATTAGTGCTTTGAGGTTATTGAGAGGAATATGTGAGGCTTAGCTGGCCTATATAGTCAATACCTGAACTAAGCAAAATGTGCAGGATATTCCTATTGTTGGGGAATTCCTGGATATGTTTCCTACCAAATTATCTTGTTTAACCCCAGATAGGGAAATGGAGTTGATGATCGACTTAGTTCCAAGTTTTGCTTCTATATCTATTCCTCCATATAGGATGGCACTTATGGAATTAAAGGAATTGAAGACTCAATTATAGGAGTCGTTGGAAAAGGGTTTCATTGAACCCATTGTATCACCATGGGGAGCTCCAGTCTTATTTGTGAAGAAGAAAGATGGAACTCTAAGACAATGCATCGATTATAGGTAACTAAATCCGGTAACAGTGAATAACATGTACCTATTGCCTAGAATTGATGATTTACTTGATCAGTTCTAAGGAGTTTGGGTGTTCATTAAGTTGAACTTGAGATCTAGGTACTATTAGTTGAAGAGAGCAGAGGCTGATGTATCGAAAAGTGTGTTTAGGAGCAGGTATGGGCATTTCGAGTTCTTAGGAATGCTGTTTAGGTTTACTAATGCCCTAGCTGCATTTATGGCATAGATGAATAAGGTGTTTTAACCCTACTTGGATCATTTTATGAATGTGTTCATGGATGACATTTTAGTGTATTCGAAGATCAGAGAAGAGCATGCTGAGCATTTGAGAATAATTTTGCAGATCATAAGGGAGAAACAACTGCCCTTCAAATTGAGTAAGCATGAATTTTGGCTGGATCAAGTAGTGTTTTTGGATTACATAGTAATTGGACAAGGCATATAAATAGATCCAAAGAAGATAGAAGCAGTAATGAATTGGGAACCTCCAAAGAATGTATCTAAGATGTAGAGTTTGCTCAGATTAGCTGGATATTACTAGAGATTTGTAGAGGGGTTCTTATTGATCTTAACACCTCTAACTAAACTTTTAAGGAAGAATGTATGTTTCAGATGGAATGATGAATGTCAAAAGAGTTTTGAGGAGTTGAAGCATCGATTAACTATGTACTAGTGTTAGCTATTCCATTGGGAACAGGAGGTTATGCGATTTATAGTAATGCTTTACATCAAGGATTTGGATGTGTACTAATGTAGTAAGGTAATGTGATAGCATATGCATCAAGACAATTAAGGTCTCACGAGATTAATTATCCAATATATGATTTAGAGCTTGCTGCAATGGTTTTTACTATAAAGATATGGTTTTTGCTCTAAAGATATGGAGACACTATCTATATGGATAAACATTCTAGATATACACTAATCATAAGAGCTTGAGGTATCTATTGAGTCAAAAAGAATTGAATATGAGACAGAGGAGATGGATGAAGTTGTTAAAAGATTATGACTGTAAGGTTGAGTACCACACTATAGGAAAAGCTAGTGTGGTGGCTGATGCTTTGAGTAGAAAATCAAATAGCAGTGTAGCTCAAATTCTGATGTCGAGGTTATCAAATTTAGTTCAATTGAGAGCCTTGAATGATGAGTTGAATCTAGATCATAATGAGGGATTGATGGCTATATTGAAGCTAAGACTGATGTTGCATGATAAAATCTGAAAAATTTAGAGTAAAGATCCTAAAATGGTGAAGCTTATTAAAAAGTTGAAAATGAATCCAAATTCTGAATTTGAACTGAAAGGTGAGACACTATGGTTAACGCAGAGGTTGTGTGTGCCTGATATTGATAATTTAAGGAAAGAAATTCTGAAGGAAGCTCATGTAGTAGCTTATGCAATGCATCCTAGTACCACCAAGATGTATAACACGCTGAAGCAACATTTTTGGTGGCCAGGGATGAAGAAGCAAGTAACGAAGTATGTTGCTAAGTGTTTAACTTTCCAACAGATTAAGGCTGAGCATCAGGCTTTAGTTGGGAAGCTACATTTATTACCTATTCCAAAATGAAAATGGGAGTGAATTATGATGCATTTCATTATGGGATTGCCGAAGACTATGAGGCAATATGATGTTATATAGGTCATGGTGGACCGATTGACAAAGTCAGTCCATTTCTTAATTGTGAGAAAGAATAACTCACTAGACCAGTTAGCCCAAAGGGATGTGAATAAGGTAGTTAGACTATATAGAGTTTCAGTGTCCATTGTATCAGATAGGGATCCTAGATTTACTTCAAGGTTTTGGAAGACTTTATAATCAGCTATGGGTATGAACTTAAACTTCAGTACTACATTTAATCCTCAAACAGATGGACAAAGTGAGAGGATAATTAAAACTGTTAAGGATATCCTCAGGGTATGTGTATTGGAGTTTTAAGGAACATGGGATTATTATAGCCTTGATTGAATTTGCTTACAATAACCATTATCACATTGGTATTAGAATGGCATCGTATGATGCGCTGTTGGCAGAAAATGTTGTTCGCTTCTATATTTGGATGAAGAGGGTCTAAGAATGGTTGAAGGCCCAAAACTGATAAAAGATATTGTGGATAAAGTTAAACTGATCCATAGTCATATTAAAGCAGCTCAAGATAGATAAAAGAGTTATGTGGATCAGCACTGAAGGGATATGGAATATGAAGTAGGAGATAAAGTGTTTTTGAGACTATCACCTTGGCAGGTAATGCTGAGGTTCGATAAAAAAGGTAAGCTGAGCCCTAAATATATTGGTCCTTATGAGATCTTAGAGAGGGTTGAACTATTGGCTTACAAGTTAGCCCTATCTGTTGAGAGTCTCAAATATATAATATGTTTCATGTGAGTATGCTCAAGAGATATTGGTCAGATCCGATGCATGTGCTACCAGCTTAAGAGATTGAATTTGTGAGTAATCTGAGTTATGTTGAAGAGCTAATCGAGATAGTGGAATATTAGACGAGATAATTAAGAAAACAAGAAATTCCATTGGTGAAGGTCCTTTGGAAAAATCACTTGAACGAGGAGGCTACATGGGAGACGGAGGAACTTTTTCTCCATATTAAGGGTTAGAACCCTTAGAATGCTGAATATGAGAGATATTATTGAGAAATTAGGAAATGCATTTCATACTTGTACATCATTTAGCATACATACACGTGAATTTGCTAATTGCACACATTAGAAGGACTGTACATGCACTCATTTGACATTTATCAGATATAGTTGATCTTAATTGATTTATAAATGTGATTATGATGTGAATAGTGAATATTTTGTCTTGAAAATTGATTTGGGGAGAATAATTATTGATTTAGAATTTTTGGTGAAAGTTTGAAAAAATTTTCAGGAATTATGAGTATTTTTGGACTAGGAAAAATGCTAAGTAGTAAGACAGTTGATTTATGTTAGTAGAAATATGTGTTAAATAGCAGTTGAAATAGTTGGAAAATGGTATTAGGATTTGTTGAGAATGTGAAATTGAAAATTGGGTGACAACTAGATTAGAAATTGGGTGAAAAATGGACTAGAGATTAAATAGTATTGAGTACCATTATTAAAAGATGTTAAATAGATTCTTTATATAGTAAGTGTCATGACACTCACCCAACATTTAGTTACTAGGTTATTAACCCACGACATTTTCATCTTCCATGACCATCTTTGTTTTTGTCTTTGCAATGAGCGCTCTTCTTCATCTTTTTCATTTTCTTTACTTAAAACCATCTCACTCTCACCCTTATCACGTTAAGCTCTTGTTATCCTTCACGTATCTAACATATTCCTCCTTAAAAGATTGATGATCATGTAAAACTTGGAAAGCTAGGGTTTAAGTAATTTTGAAGAAGCTTGGAGTTTTAACAAGTTATACATTAATCTTCATGGGTTGTTAGATATAAAAATGTATGATGATAGCTTAACGGTGAAATGATAATGATAGTGAAGTTAAATATATGTTGTAACGTAGATGTGGAAATTAGTGGGTGTATGTCATATTTGTATGTATAGGATGAGTGCAGGAAAATGATGAATGAATGTGTATGTCATGCTCTATTTTTGAGAGTATGAAAACCACATATTATATGTTGTTATGTAGATGAAATAGATTAGGAGGTTTAATGAAGGTTAAATTTATGCTTAAGGAAGGTGTTTGAGAATGTTCTTGATATGGGAAGAAATAAGATTTATGTATGATAGTAAATGATGAAGATTATGTTCTGTTTTTGTATGATTGATAAAAATCGTTCATGGATGGTTTCATGGATGTTATTGAGTTAAAAATTGAGGTGAGAATGAAGATGAAATGATGTGAAGTTGATGAACTATGCATAAGATGTTGGAATGTAACATATAAGAGTTGAAATCTGGAAAAAGTGAAAGAAGAATTGTTGGAATATGTTAGCTATAGTGTTTTCTTGAAACATGCATATGTAAGTTAGCCATATCTTGATCTGTAGACATCCAAATGGGATGATTTTAATTTTATGCTAAACTATAGATAGATGGATATATTTGTCATTAAGGAATCAAATTTGAATTCTATCTCTAAGGGTTTCAAAATTTAGGTTAAATTTGAGTATTGTTTAATTTCACGGTGTGAAAACAATATAATATTTTAGGTATAACTTACAAAATATTGAACTAGACTACATGAAATTGATATCTTTAGAAACTTAAGACATATAGGAACATTTGTTTAGAAGATTGTATTGCCAAAATACCTCATTTTCTTTTTCAAAAGGAATCATTAGGTAGTTGTACGACCGTGAAAGAGAGGGATCATTAGGTAGTTGCATGATCATGCACAAACATGATCGTGACAAAGAGGGATCATCAGGTAATTGCATAATTATGCATAAGCACGATTGTGCATTACTATCTTCTTAACTTACCATGGTGCTTTTGGACTTAATTGAGGTTTGAAATGAACCTAGATGGTTGCTAAAATAAGTAGTTAAGTGATTTATAAGTTTAGGATGTTGATTGACATTACAATTGAAGAATGGATTGACATGATATAAATGTATCTCAATTTGGAATTTATGAGTTATTAATGATATAGTAGTGTTCTTCTGGATAATATGAATTAGGTACGAAAGAATGAGAAATTGGGAATTGTGTGGATGTATAATGCTAGGAAAGGATTGGTAAACGTATGATTGATAAATAGATAATTGATAAACTGAGGATAACCAAGTTTCATAAGATATGATATATGGATGATCATTAGATGTGAATTAAAGAAATTTACCAGGGATTGTCATTGAGCATACATTATAGGACATTCACTAAGGATTGTCATTGAGCATGCATTATATATATTACATATACATATGTCTATGATTGAGTATTCATGAAAATGTGCAAATTAGTAATGTGTAAATATGTATGTATTGCATGATATAGAAGAACATTTAGAGTGACAACTTCTAGACATTGCTAGGACATCGAGGAAATAACTATTTGAAGCATATTGTGAGTAACCTAGATGGTCTCACATTGATTTATTATTTTGTTTAAATTCTGAATTGAATTATTATGTGCTGTGAATGTGTTGATTTAGGACATTGAATGTCCGAGGTGTTTGATGCATGAATAATATATTGGAAGTGTTCATTGTATGTGAAATTGGCAAAATATGTTATACTCAACTTAATTTTTGAATGTTGGACCATAGTCCGATGGTAAATGTGACTGTGAATGCAAAAGAAAATTTAACACAAGTGAATGATTGAATACATATGATGCATTTTGCTATATGAATACATGATAACATAAAGGCAGTTGTGACTAGAGTCACCATTGAAAAAGAGCTTAAAGCTCAAAATGTTGTAAGAGCCTTTGGCTCACTATTTATAATAAGCCCTTTATCCTCAACAGATAAGGGACAATTATTAATGATCCGATATTGCACATAAAATTTAAAATGCATTATATGAATGATTGAATTGAATTTTATGAACTGTTATGAATGAAAAAGGTGAATAAGTGAACCAAGTGTTATATGGTGCATTTTGATAATTGGTTAAAGATGTGCATTATATGATGACGTGAATTATATGTATTATGTGTTATGAGTGAGTCATCGGTAATGGGTAGCTCACTGAGTTCACAAAACTCATCAAAATTATAACGTGGACTTTACAGGTGTGAAAGAGCGGGCTTAGTTTCTAAGATAACTTAGAAGAGATCTAGTATTGCTTTTGGATAAAAGAAATGGCTCAAAGATCAACCAGCTGTGACTGAAGGATTTAGATAGAATTTTGTATAGTTCCTCATTCATGTAACATCTAGCATATTTTGTAATAGAGTTGTAGACTCTAATAGCTCTTCAATATTGTATATAAGGATGAAGTACGTAATGCTACATTGTATATTTGATTTTAAGAAATGAAAATGAGGAATTGGGTTTTTAAATATTGTGATATTTATGTTTTAAATGATGATGCCATAAGTAAATTAGTGACGTGACTGCTTTAACATGCCACCTTTGTGGGGAGTGTACTCAAATATCCTTCAGAATGTCAGGTATGTGTCCTATGAGAGTGGGATATTACATAAGTTTTACAGGAGTGATATTACACTCCACTTGCAAGCTTGAATCTTCATTTTCACTTTCCCTAATTTGTTCTTCATTTTCAACACAACTGTCAAATAATTCATTGTTTTGTCTATATATTCAAATATAATTGTGTATAACACAACAAGCAATAACGATGTTTTTTTTCTTCATATCATAACTTGACATATTTTTAAGTACATGAAATCTTGCTTTTAAAACACCAAAATATCTTTTAATAACATTTCCTAATGAAGAATGCCTGTAATAATTCCTATGGACCTTGAGGTCTTGCTCGACCTCTATAATCTTGAAACTTTATCTTTTACCTCGATATGGTGAAAGAAATTCAAGCATATTAGTGTAGCCTGAATCAACTAAATAGTACTTACGTAGCATATAAAGAACATAATATTGATAAAAAGATATTAAAAATGAATTATAATTATTATCTTTATTTAAAATAATATAATATCTTTTGGGGGACATAGGAAATTGATTCGATGGATTTGCCACTTTTTCTAAAAGAACTCGAGAATTATTTGTAGTACCTTCCCATTCAGCCATTACATATGTAAAATGCATACCGAATCAAAAAAAATATATATTATTTTGGGTTAGATTAATTCTTTTGCCCCTATATGATATTTGTTCATTAGTTGAAACATGTGCATTAATATGTGTACATCTATTACTCCTATATAATTATAAAAATTAAACTATGTATTAAAATAATTATTAATCATAAGGAAATAATTAAAATAATAATTAAATATATGAATGTATATGAAAATATGGAAAGAATTTTTGAATTATGTTGAATCTCAGAATGTGTATTAGTAAAAGATAGTGGAGTAATGACTCTTTTTGTAAGATGATTAACTGCATATAAGACTTTATGAAAGTGCTTCAAAATTGTCCAGGTCAAATGTTGAAAGCATTCTACATTGACTCTAGTTGTCTCACTATGCCTCTCACTATGCCCTATAGTTATCAGGAAAATTGCTACTTGTTCTTTTGTAGTTAAATGACTTGTTGCATTTGAGCCTCCTAAACTCTGCAACTCGTCACTTAAGCTCAAGAAGATTATCTTTCTCATTATTAAGTTTTCATAAATCTTTGTAGGATTCTCATTCAAAGGTTATAATATCCAATCATGACTTGGTAGAATAGAAGTTCTACATGGTTGCTTTTGTAAATGAAAATATTTGTTCTCTCCCCCAGCTAGAGAAATAATGATTACCTTCTTCCATTCATCATCAGAATTTGATTCAAAATCTGATAAGAAATCCATGTATCTACAATGTCAACATTAAATAATTAATAAAACATTCAATCAAAAGGTTTAATCAAATGTAGAAGAAATGTTCATAAAAAATATAGGCGTAAAATTAAATCAAATATTCATACAAAGCACAAACTTAAAATGTTCAAACTATATAATAGTTCTTAATATAAAGTGTCAAATTAATAAGAATTTGATATGTAATAATAAGAAAATATAAATAAAGCTACATAATCCAATCAAACTTTCTTGTATCTATCATCTTCATAAAAATATCCTTCTAAAGTGGAGAATCATGTAAAGCCTTTATAACTTTTCCATATTGCACACCGTCAACATCGAATTCATTTAAAAAATTTAGGCATTCCATCATTATGTTTCTCTATAGTGGATGATGTTTTCTCAAGTAAATCATTCTTCTTTTTTTATTGTTCACCAAATATAAGCAAGACCTCTTCTAAAATGCTAGAATATGTCTTATTTGCTTTCTCATTCTTAGGAGATTTCTTTCTCTTAGATGAAGAACTTATATCTTGTTCTTCTTTTTCATTATATGAGTAATCTTCATCAACATCATTTCTGTGCTCCTCTTTTGTTCTAATCGATGGAGATTTAGTTAATGGAAGTGCATGCATACCAGTTGCACTAGTATGTCCAAAAATATGACACAAGTATGAAAATTCCTTACATCCTTTTTTCTTGAATTTGTGAGCCATTTTATGTACCTATAATAATGAAAAAGGAATATGAGAATAAATACTATATGATATGATATATTAATAAAACAAAGACATATTTGACCTAAAATAGATTTTTCCAACATTTATTTGTAGCATATTCTTGTTTTTTTGAGTAAGTTCTTAAAAATTTTCAATCTACTCTTTAATCTATTATTTATTCTTCAATTTAATATCAATATACTCCTTATTAAATTTTGTTTAAAGCCCTGCCTTAATATTCTTATAAACATATTTGGAAAAGGTAATAGTTGTCCAATTTTCCTTCTTCACTTCTTTAACCATTAAAGAGATTAAATACATTTCTGTGGTATCATTCCATAACCCATATTTTTCATTTATTTCCACACAATCATTGGAATCATTCATATCGTTCAAGATTTCCATCACTAAATGTAATTACATATAGGTGACATCAATCATAACAATTTCTACAAAGTATTACATGTTAAATATGGTTCAAAATAAACATGAGACAAACAAAACAATTTATGCAAAATATTAAATACTAAACATGGTTCAAAATAAACATGAGACAACCATATTAAATGCTAAATTTCATATAAGTGCATGGAAATGATAGAGTAAAAATAAAGGTGTAAATTTGATTCTATAACATAAAAATAAAGGTGTAAATTTAAGTAAAGTCATGATACATGGATGACGTAATTTATTGTAAGATAGAGAACCAAGAAAAATAGTAAAAAAGGCTGGTAATCTAAAAAAAGATGACAGGAACTTGAATGTTATAAAATATGTTTTCTCTTTTGTTGATTATATATTTGCCGACAACTTCAGAGAGAGCTCCAAATTCATGTCAGATTCGGCAAGAAACTTCCCATCTAAACCACTGGTTGCAAATTCAATACCTTTCTTTCACTCTAAAAGTTGACCACTTTTTCCTTGGATGCCAATAACTTGGAACACAGTTATGCACTCTTATTCAGTAATGCTAAACCTTGATTTGGCAAGCAGCGTATACAGGTCTGCACTTCATCATCTTGCATGAAAGTTACTGAATTGGTCTCTTTTCCATTATCCTTCAACCAAGTTGACAAATTGATGTTCTTAATTTAAAGAGAATCAATTTCAAGCCTAGAAAATTCCACTTCCCTCCTTAGAGTCATCTCTACTCTAATCAATCTCATTTGCTCCATTTACATTTTTTCCACTTGCTTAGCACTTGCTTCTGCTCAAACTCCTCATTGAAAAACTGTCATAAACCAACAATTGTCTTTTCTCTTCAAATATTTACATGCAACTTATTATAAAATAGATAACCAAGAAAAGGAGTAAAAAAAGTCTAATAATCCAAGAAAAGGTGATAGGAACTTGAATGTCATAAAAGATGTTTTCTCTTTTGTTGTTTATATATTTGTTGACTACTTTAGAGAGACAACTCCAAAGATCTTTCCAATTAGAGAGTTTCTTACATTTTCTATAAGCTTATACATGTTGTCCTTTGCTAAGAAAAAAAAGGATCAATCCAACATGAGTAATCAATTGGTCTTTTATATGAGACCAGTGAAATGCAATTTTACGAAGCTCGAATTCCATGTTCGTTACTCAACAAGTGATCTTCTTGTCCAAAAAGCCTATACTTTTTCCTATAGCGTAGTTCTAGTCCATCTGTTAGTTATCACTACACTATTAAGTAAATAGTTCCTTAAGGATTTATTCAAAGTTGTACCACTACCTCTCAATATGTACAACATACAAATGAGGCCTTAATTCATTATCCCTCCATTGCATATGCATGCAAGTTTCAGTTGGGTAAAATTTTGAGAAATCACTATGAAGAAACACCATGGCATTAGGTAACTATAAACATGTTGCTTACGTAAATTAACCTATTGATGACATATTATACCTTAACCCCCCTCATTCGTACGAGATATTTCTTCCTCCGTCATTTTTCCTAAGCAACTTTTATACATAACGAGGGTAATAATGCATGGAACGACTATATTAATGAGTACTGACTAGACTCTTTGGCTAACCCATTCATGGCCAAGTATAGGTGGATTAACAATGAAGACCGTGACACCTTTGTAATTCCAAAGCTATCATTGAACAATGTTTTCTTTTCTTTTTGTTCCTTCTGGTTTAGTTTTCTCTCAAAAGAATTTAAGTAAAGCATCGCTCTTTCAATCTTTCTCTATCTACCTTTTATTTTCTTACTATCAATGTGGTGAGAAAGACAAAAAGGGACTCTCTAGTATTTAATAAACTCGCATTTAAAAATGTTTCCTTGTCTGCAATGGATGATGACATTCTTTTGTACTTAGACATGGTATTTAATAAATAAAGTATTAGAATACTTTGTATTATTATAGGGTATGGTTTGTACTGAAAGTTGATTTTCTTTTTTTTTTACTAATGTTATTACTTATTTCAAATGGTTGGTAGTAACTTTTATATATACTCGTCGTATTGAATTTACCACGTGCTAATAAACTTTGTATTGAATCATAATATTCTTTTCATTTAGTCAATATTTTTTCATTCAAAAGTGTACATCTTTCTTAATAAGTGATGATATTTTTTTAGTATAGATATAGTATTGGGTAAAAAGAGTATTAGTATAATTTGCATTGATGGAGGGTTATGAATTGTACTCAAAAGTGATATTTCAATTTAAAAGTGTACTTAGTACTTATTTTTATAATTGTTGACATTTTTTGTACAATCTATAGGTATTACATATATTGAATGTTGTTATCTTTTCTGTTGAGTTATGTAATTGTTTGTACTTAGTCATTCTATTACTTAATAAAAGTAAAGACGTTACTTATTTGAAAAGAACATTCAATGATATTTTTTGCATATGTGAAGTGTAGAATATATGATCTTCTTTCTTATTCTTCTTTGAAACTCTACTTCACTCTTTCGTGAAATTAATAAACAAATACATTATAAACAGAAAAATAATAAAGTCATGATTTTCACCTTCAAGCATAAAATGACATGAACATCTTTAATAGAGATAGAAGGAAGAAGAACAAAATGAATATCAAGGAAATAATGGAAAAAAAAATATGTTTACATCAATGTATTTTATAAAGATAGAGGGAAAAAATAATAGACAAAAAAGATGAAGGTAATAATTAATAACTATATTTTTAGTATAATTTACTAAAAAAATTGGATGTTTGATGTTAGAAATTGGTCTAGATAGTTAGTTAGAACCTAAAAGATGGCTGACTTTATTGAAGGAAACTACATAAATTCATGTAAAGAAAGTACGTTTAGTGCTTTTCATGGTAAAGGGGGTAAGGGCAAGCTGTAACTTTATACGCTATTAGTGAATTTATTATTTCTTTAAGTATTTTATAATTATTAATTTCTACTTAATAACTTCATAATCGACAGCTTCAATAGTAGTTAAAGGTGTGGTTTTGAGTGCTTGTGATCAATCTTCATGGGAACGACATCTATACTGCTATGTTATAATTCTAGTGCACTTGTTAGGTGAAAGTTTAGCTCATATCAAGTTTTTGGCATGGTTATCAGAAATTGTATACACAATCTTAGAAGCACACTTCCTAATTTAGGCATTTTTGTCCTTTATCTAATTGTATTTTATGTTTTTATAGCAAGTTGGTGATGGTTTATGATCTAATCAAAAGGGGGAAAGGCTCATCCATTAGATCTAGAAACTGAGCACACATTAAGAAATTTTAGGGGGCCACAAAGAGAAATCATCAATCAAGAGGACATGGTTAAACATCAGTAGGGTATTCAAGGTCCTCAAAACCTTAGATATGAAGGTAATGTTCAAGAAATATAGCGTGCATTGAGGGACTATGTAGCACCTACAATTAATAGAGCAAGTTCTAGCATTTGCTAGCTTATAATTAAAACAAATGATTTTGAAATAAAACCTACCATTATCCAAATGATTAAACATGCAGTACAATTTGGTGGTGGAGCAAGCGAGGATCCAAACTTACATATAGCTAAATTTTTGGAAATATGTGACATATTCAAGCATAATGGAGTTACTGATGATTCCATAAGACTTCGATTGCTCCCATTTTCTCTAAAAGATAAAGCTAAGAGTTGGTTAAGTTCATAGCCAGTAGGATCCATCACCACATGGGAAGAGATGTAACAAAAATTCATAGGCAAATATTTTCGTCCTTCAAAGACTACCAAAAGGAGTAATGGTATCACTACATTTGTGCAATTTGATGGAGAACCGATGTATGAGGCTTGGGAGAGATTTAAATAATTGCTCAAAAGATGTCCACATTAAGGTCTTCCAGATTGGCTTCAAGTTCTAACTTTTTATAATGGGCTAAATGCAAATACAAAGAGTCATGTTGATGCAACCTGTGGTGGATCTTTTATGAGCAAAACTCCTGAATCTGCATAGTCTTTACTAGAGGAGATGATATCCAATACCTACAATTGGCCTACTGAAAGGCTATCAAAGAGAGGAGTTCATCAAATTGATGATTATACAAAAATTATAGCAAAGTTATATTAAATTACAACAAAGTTAGATTCTTTGGCCAAGATAGATGCTTTGCCTAAGAAAATAGAGAACTTAATGAGGCCAAAATGTAATTTTTGTTGGAAGGGCACCTGAATCATAAATGCCAATCAGGTAATCACTTCAACAATGTTCAAGCTATTGAAAATGCTAACATTGTTTTTGGAAATTTTAGGATAAATAATCCTTATAGTAAGTCTTACAACCCTTATTGGAAGAACAATTCAAATTTTTCCTAGATCAACAACAACAATAGACATCCCCTACAAACTATCCATCAAACTCCTTCTAGACTTGAATAACTAAAATTAGATTTTGAAGAAGCCCTCAAAATAATTACCCTAACCATAACTTCCTTCATTAGTGAATCAAGAGGATTTATGCAAAATAACCAAACTTTTATGAATGAGATAAAGTCAACCTTGAGAAATCAATAAGCTTCCATCCAAACTTAGAAACTCAAATGGGCCAACTAGCAAATCAAATATCTGGTAGGAATATAGGAACTTTCCCTAATAGCACTGAGAAAAATCCTAAAGAGCAACTTCATATCATTGAGGTGAGTGATGAGAGAAATAACAGAAAAACCATACCTAGTGAAGTCAGAAAGACTCTTACCTTTGTGAATGTCGATCCAATACCTACCTTTAAACAATCTAATGTTGAGCCTTTTCCAAATCATTATTAAAGGAAATAAATGGGGGAGAAAGTGAAAGATAAAGGAAAAGAAAAGGTGGGAGAAACTAGCAAAGCAAGGAAAGATATGGAGCTTCAAGATTCCATCTATGATCCTCAACATGAAGGTGAGTTGTCCTATCCTCAAAGATTAAAATAGTAGCAATTGGATAAAAAGTTTGAAAATTTTCTTAATTTATTTAAGCAATTGCACATTAACATTCCTTTGTTTAAAGCAATAGCTCAAATGCCTTCTTATGCTAAGTTTTTGAAAGTTTTTTTGTCAAATGAAAAAAAGCTAGAGGAATTATCAACTATCAAGTTAATTGAGGAGACATCAATGCTCTTGCAACATCACATGCCACAAAATATGGATGATCCAAGGAGTTATACTATTTTTTGAGGCAAGTTTTAATTTATTTAAAACCCTCAAAATACTACAAGTGCATAGATCGTGGGTGCAGTATGTGAGGTATCAATCCCTCGAGGAGTTGTTGAACTAATCTAGTTTGAAGTTACATGCCTAAAGAATTATTAAAATGAAAATAAAAATTGCAAAGAAAAGAAAAATGTAAAGATGATTGATTGGAATTAAAATGTAAAACTAACACTCAGAGTCAAAATGAGCACCACCAAATTAACAATAGAAATCACATAAGGAAGATTAGCCAAATATGAGAAGGGGGATTTATCTTATCATCAAATGGTAACATGATTACTTTTAAGTTAATAAGGTATTGATCCTAGACTTTTGAAGGGTGGATTACTCTCTTTTGAATTATTATCATTAAACCCTAAATCATAACCCCTAGTTGAATTATAGAATTTACAATCTCTCAATTTACAAAAAACCTATAATCCCAATCTGAAGCCCTCTAATAGACAATTGAGTCCTCACACGAGATCTCTCTTCATCTAAATTCTCGATTTGATTATTTGCATGATCCATTGGACTGTTAATTCTAATTAACCAATCTAATTGTTTTGCTATCAATTCACTCTCTCAGTTTATTACCAAAGCATGCAAATACAACAAATAATCTGTTGGATCTGAACTTTTCTTGGAATTTAGAACTATTAAATTAGAAATTGTTAGCGATTAGTGATGTGTAAAGAAAAAGGAGAATTCTTGAATTTGAAATGAAGTAGAAAAGATGGTTTAGGTATAAGATCAATTATATATGAAATGTTGGAAGTTAAATTCTTGGAACATGTTCACTAAGGATGCTTTGGTGTTTTAGCCATAACTTTTTTCTCTAGTTATCCAAATGATATGATTTTTTCTTTGGAGTAAACTAGAGAGATAGGGCTACAAATCTAATGATGAAATAGAGTTTTAATTCAGTCTAAAAAAATTTCACTATTTGGATGGAAGTTGAACGTAGAATATTGTTTCAACATAAGAACAATCCAAAAATGTTTGGGGTATAACTTTCAAATTTCTGAACCAAATTGAATAATTTTGGTGTTATTAGAAACTTAAGACAATGAGAAACATTTTTCTAGAAGGAAGTGTTATCAAATTCCTTCAATTATTATACGGTTTGTAGAGTTAATTATTATGTTAATGTTAGTAGGATTTTATTATATGGTTTAGCTAAATTCAAGTAGTAAGATTGTATAAGGCAAATTGGGCATGACACTTAGGAATACAAGCCATAAAACGTATAAGGAAGGATAAAATGGCCATTTTATACTCATTAAGGGTATAATTGGAAGAAAAAGTGTGGTCTTGTTTTTAAGAAGGAGAAAAAACATGATTTGAGGATAGAAAGGAGAGAAGAAATGAAGAGAAGAGAGAAGAAGGAGACAGTTTCGGTTTTGAGAGGAAAGAAATAAGAAAAAGCCAAGATTCATCTTTTCTTAGCTTTCAAGAGGGATTTTGAGGCTGTTCAAGAAGGGAAAAAGGTAGAAGAAGATAGGAGCTTCCATTTGAGCCAACCATCTTGTTATTTGGTGAAGATTCAAGGTAAGTTTTATTTTGATGCTTTGGATTTTGGGAGAGTTTTGGTTTAGGAAGCTTAAGAAATGTTTGGGTTTTAGTATTCTAGAATCGATTTTAGTGAATGTGTCTTGTGGGTTCTCAATTAGAATTCCTATTGAATGAAATTTTTGGCTTTTGTTAAAGGAAATCAAGGATGGCAAGAGAAGCAAGGGGAGAGGCCTCTTTGAGCAAGTCTTTAAGGAAGGAATTCAAGGTAGGTTTTATTTTTATAATTGAGTAATGAGCCATGATTATCTTTTCAAATTTAAGAGCATTAAATGATTTCAATTGCTTCATAAATATGGCATTTATTGCTTTTAAATGATTTAAAAGAATTTTCTATATGTTTGGTATATGAACTTGTTTGAAGAATTATGAAATGATTATGGAATTACGTTTCAAATATTACATGCTTATGAAAATCATGTCTTCAAAAAAGTGTCATTTTGGGAAATATGTTTTCAAGTTAAGAAATGCATGATTATGTGGGTTTGGTTTGGTCCATTTTATATGTCAACTGCACTTTGACTAAAAGGTTTCTCCCGCCTGCCTGCTAGTGGCATAGAATTCCTTCACGGACCCTCCTAAGTTCATGACTATGCAAAACCATTATGTGGGATTGCGATAGTACGTTCTGTTCATGGCTACACAAGACCATTTTATGGAATTATGTTAGAACATTTTGTTTATGGACCTACCCAAACTATTTTGATGTGTTTATGTGATATTGATGTATTGGCAAGTTTGATGGATACATGACTTATGTGAGTTGTGAATTGGCTTGACAAGTGGAGAATTTGAGAAATATTTGTTTTATAGATTTTTATGAGAATTTGCTTTGATCATGAATATTTTTAGGGTTTTGCTTATCTCTTTGTTACAAACATGTTACCCACGAGATTTTAAGCTCACCCTACCCTCCTTCCCATAGTTAGGTGATGAGCAAGAGATTGAGTGAAAGTGGGTCAAGGCATCACTCTGAATATGCATATTTTGTTTTGTTTTGGAGTAATTTACGTAAAACAACGCTGTATTTGCATTTTGAGCAATTATCATTCAAGTATCTTGTGTATTTTGGGGATTTTACGAAATGATGTATTGTGACATGAGATGCCACTAAAGCTTTGTAAACTCTTATCTTATGATGTTAATGAAATATGAATTGTGTATGGATGATGTTGAGTTGAAATTACATATATTTGAAGTTATCAACTTGAGATGATGAATCTTGAACATGAATTATTGTTATACATATAAGTGAGATATTATGGAAAAGAAAGATAAGATTTTCGTGGATGATGAGAACTAGTTGTAAGTGATGAGTCAAATGAGTAGAGATTAGAGAGTTTAATGAAATAATATTAGTAACTGAATAGTTATGCTCAGGACATTTCAAGTTTGTACAATGCAAATTTCAAGCCTTCCATAGGGGTAAAAATTTGTATTCTGATTTCAGGAGAAGATTTGTATTAATCCATGTATAATTACCCAATTTTTCTTCATAAAAGTTATAACTTATCTTTCTGGCTTTCCAACGATATAAATTATGAAATTTTTGGATATTGGAGTCAAGAGATTTGATCATTATAAGTTAGCAATGTTGCATAGGATGTATATACGGAACAATTATAGTATATGAAGTGATATCACACTAGGATTGTTCAATTTGGGAAGATTATGAGTGAAAATGATGTTAGGATAGGTGTAGGATCTATTGGAGGGGTCTCGGAGAAGGGAAAATTGAGCAAAAACCTAAAGGCTACACGGTCAGGCCGTGCAAAATTCACACTAACCATGTGTTCCTGATGCAAAAACATTATCAAACTTGAACGAAACACAGGCTTCCTGTGTTTTTGGCCCTCAAAATGACAAAATATCCTTTTGTAGTCTTCATAAAAGTTGTATATCTAGAAGGCCTCTTCGAAACCATCCTAATATGACCTTAATCCGACATCTCTATAGAAAGTTATGCTAATTGTCCTAAAACAAGTTCAATATGATTGAGGACAAATGCATGTTTGATTCTTTTGACCATAACTTCATCATCCGACCTCCAAATGAAGTGATTCTTGAAACAATAGATTCCTAACACATTTTTCTATCTTTATATAAAAATTTATAGCCTTTGGTCTTGATTTGAAAAAGATTTATGGAAAGAAATTGAGGGATCGGTTGCGTTATGAACATACTTTGGTTTTTTTATGCATATCTTGATCTATAAAGCTCCGAATGAGATGGTTCTTATTTCTAAATGAAATAGAGACATAAAGCTACAATTGTTCTAAAGAATTCAATTTGTGATTTTGGTTTTTGACTAGTGGGGACATGCCACACTTGTGGGATGATGGCTAATGAGGATTCATTGAAATAACCCTATAGGATAATATGCACATGTTTTAGGACATCTACGAATGTTGGGCTCTGAAAACGGGGTCCAACACTTGATGACAAAGAGACTTTGGAATCTATGTAAGGATTAACAAGACCTCTAGGTTAAATGGACACATTTATATGACATATAGGAGGAGAGAATATGGGTTGTTCCTATTAAAACAAAGATGTCATGGACACTTCAACAGATCCTTCACCTTTCATTAAAAACAAAATTGGAAATAGAAATGATATTTTTCTAGTTTTATTAATTAAATTCTCTAAGCCCATTATAAAACTACCTCTCTACAATTCCTTAAAGTAATTAATCTATAAATAACAAAGATCAGTTAATTAATTAAAGAAAACTCATCCTTTTCACTCCTATAGGGGTACCAGTGATATTCTTAATGGCTTGTCTATGTAT
>JAOSBK010000205.1:36719621-36749724 GCA_027568895.1 Erythroxylum shatona | reverse complement strand
GAATTCTTCTTTTCTTTACACATGAATAATTGCCAAAATTTCTCATTTCATATTTCTAAATTCCAAGAAAAGTTCAGGATTCAACATGACCTATGGCCCAGGCGAGCCAAGATGGGCCCATGGCTGGTAGGCAGGTTGAAGTCAACCGGCCAGTGCGTAGCCTATGGCCCGGCTGAGTAAAGAACGGCCCGTGGTCAGTGGACGAGTTGAGGTCAACCGGTCTGTGGGCAGCTTGTCGAGTTTCACTCAGCCTAGTCCTTTAATATATTTTAAAAATTTTTAATATATTTATTTTAAAATAATTTGAAAAGTTATAATTCTATTTTTTAAAATTCATAAATTATAAATCATAGCATAATCATTTATAATAAAAGTTAAGATGAAATTACCTATAAATTATACAAAAGTTTTATATAAAATAAAAGATATAAAATACGAAGCAATATATATTTATTAAAAATATGTAGCAATGATAATGTTGTCATAATTGTTCCCTACAAATAAGTGAATTTAATTTTAATTTTTAATTTTATCATAACAATTAATTATAATGTAAATGTAAAAAAAGTTATTATCTAAGTACAATGAATTTATTTCAAATATTATTTTTACGTGTTTAATAAATTATTATATTTCTTTTTAATATGACTTAAAAATATGTTTATTAAGTTTATAACATAGTATTTTCAAACCTTTAATGTTTTTATAAATTATGTATAAAAACTCTTAATTGATGTAGTTATTGTACTTTTAGTTATTGTTGATTTTTTTTACTTGTATAGTTGTATAAATATTATTGTCTTTTCATATTATATCTATTATTGAATAATCATCCTAAAATTTTATATTTTTTATTACACATATTAAAAGAAATTAATTAATATGATTTTAATTTTTCATATTTAAACAATATATACATTATGCATATATGTATGTATATTAATCTTAAAATGAATTAATCACTTTATTAATTCTAATGTATCAATTCCAAAAGAATATATAAGTAATTGTGTTATAGTATATTATATTGAAAATAGCTATTATTTATTAAAACTAGAATATATTTTATAAATACTTTTGATATGTTTTTATAAATTATTATTTTTATTACTTTCGAAAATAATTTTTTTACTTTTTTTCTAAAATCATTATATTGTAATTAATCTAAATTTATATTCATAATTTTTCTCCTTTCTAAATTCTAATATTAGAAGATTGCACTCTAATTAAAAGTTTGTTTAGAGTAATTCCTTACTCGAAACTTTAGTATAAGTTTTACTTTAAATCTTTCTCATCTTTAGAGTGTTATAAGCATACATATTTCATAAAATTTATAAAATTTCCACCTTTTTTAATATATATATATGTCACATCTTTCAATTATAACACACACACATTATAACAACACATAATTATGATATAAAAAAGTTATTAATTTATTGAATATTAAATTACAAAACATTTATATCTTTTTATTTAAACCATTTAGTAATTCATTTGAATAAAACTATATCATTAAATGAAAGCATAACATCACTAACTTCTTAATGTTTTAATTAATATTTTAGGTATAATGTGCTAAATATCAACACAATTTGTGTTAAAAGTCATTAAGTCAGGTTTAGATTGAAGGGTGTTGCATACATTTGCATATCATTAACGAGAAAATACATTTTAAAATTAAAATCTTTAGATGTATTTATTGGTATGATTAATTAGGAAATTTAATTCAACTAATTAGAAATTTGTATGAAAAGTCATTAAGTTAATAGTTATAGTTAAGAATTTCAATTCAATTAACTAAGAATTTTAAATATACTTAAATAATTTTTTAATTATTATAAGAGAGAATTGATAAATCCAAATTCATTAACTATAGAAAAATTTGTTGTACATGAATGATTATCTAAATCATTTTACAAAAAAATAATAATTTACAAAATTAAGATAATATCATGCTGGATAGACTGGAGAGTGGAGACTGAGAGAGCATAATCTAATTGACTAATTGTACTTGTTCGTAAGATTGTAAACAGTTTGGATCCAATCATCTGTATGTACAAACATTATATTTAGTAATATAATATTAAAATAAAAAAGAATGTTTAGTTATGTAATATTATATAAAAAATTTGAAATACGTTCATCTTCATATATTTGATCAAAACAACCTTCAATTGGTCAATTAATTTCACTAGTTCCCTTTGCATTAATACCTATGGTTGTAGGAAAATAAAAAACATAATATTAGGTAAGATAATATAAAGATAGATAAAATAAATATATTAAAAAGAAAAAATTTACCATAAATATCTTCATTATTTAACCAACTTTGAGCATATCTAAGGGCTTCCACAGTGCGATAATGAAGTCGACCGTGATGAGAAGTAATGACCCGACTACTAGTACTAAATGCAAACTCTGAAGCAATGGTGGATGATGGAATAACTAATAAGTCCCGTACAATGACTTGCAAGATTGAATAATTATGTGCAGACATCTTCTACCGTGACAATATATCGAACGACTCACCTTCAATTTAGGAACACAATCTACAAGAAAAAAAATTTATCTAACTTCATCATATTGTAAGAAATACTAGCCCTTTTCTTTTTCAAACAATTGGAAAGAGAATCTGTCAACAATAGGTCAGAAGAAAAGGTCAAACTTGAAACTGAAGTCGAAGTTAAACTGCCTGCAGCATTACTAAGATCCCGATCATGAGTTTGTTGCATTCTAACTTCATAATCATTAAACAATTGATACCATAATTGTTTCATGGTATGTCGACACTCTTGAGGTTCACCAGGTACAATGCATTATAAATGTATTCAACCTTGTCCATCTTGTATCTCAGGTCTAACATATATAATACTGCAACAATATCTCCAACCTTAGACTGATAAGAATTAAACTTCTCTGCCATCCTCTCCGCCATAGTTTGAATCACTGTATGGAGTTAAACATCCACAATGATAAAACATGTTTTATGTTGGACATAATGCTAAAGATACAGTATAATGCTGGATATTTTGTTCCTGAGAATAATTCAGTCTAATTATTGAATAATTTCAACTTCATACAAAATTCTGTAGCCAAGTCCCTTTGATCCTTTGATGGTACGTAGGTATACTGAGAATCCCTTTCGACTAGTCTAATAAATAACTGAGCATATAGGATTGCCCGACTCTAATATTTTAAAGGTTGAGTTTCATTTGATAGGACAATCCAAAACCAACTTCTTTGAATTTGGAATGCATAAAATTTGTGCACCATCTTCAAAAGTTTAAACTCTTTTAAGAGTTGTACTCTAATATAAAACACTATTCCGAATACACTCTATTGCTTCCTTTATCGTCTCCAACCTAACCTTCATAATCAAGTTAAAAATATGCATAAAACAACGCACATGAAATAACTTACTTCCAGCCAATAAGCTACCAACCTGCATCTTACCCTTCAACTTCTCAATCATAGCATCATTTGTGGTACAATTATTGACTGTGATGGAGGATACTTTGTTGTCGATGTTCAAATTCATCAAATAGCCTTTCAACACGTTTTTTAATTTTCCACTTGTATACGGTGTCGACACATAAGTGAACTTATCATGAAAAAGCATACCAACATGAATCATAAATTCATAAAATAATGAAAAATTAAATGATAACAAATATTAAAGAATATAAAATACCACAAAAGTCTATTGCATAACTTTTAATCATTATCACTATAATGTGTTGTCACTGCCATGTAACCCTTCTTTTGGTTATCGGCTGTCCACATGTCTATTGTTATGGCAATTTGTCCTTGAACACTCGACAATGCTCTTAATATTTCTCTCTTCTTGTCCTTATAAAATTTGAAAATATTATTCCTGAATGTATTCCGACTTGGAACCTTGAAATTCGGTTAGAGTGAATTAAGAAATATCCTGAATCTTTTGCTTTCAACCTTAAACAATGGTTGTTCATCTCCAATAACCATATTAGCCATCAAAATTCTTGATATATTGTTGTCAAAAGTTGCTACGGTCATTTCATTCTTTCCTTTCGTAAGGTTAGGGGGTCAAAAATGTTTGACCTCCTAAAACCATCTTGCTTCTAGTATATGATTCCACATGTCTCTTTAAATGAGACGTTCCACCTTTCGAACCACTTGAATACAACTTATGACATTAATTACAATATGCCTTTTCAATTCTGTTGATCGATATGGTCTTCTTAAAATGATTTCAAACTTCACTATTATGTTGAGTAACTTGTGTTCCATTTGAACTTCTTCTGTCACTTGGTGTCGGAACAGAAGTTTCCACTTCTACCTTCGGTACTAGATTAGAACTCTCAACTGAAGGAATATGCTCATCCATCTGAAAAAACATATAAATACTTGATTGTAGAAATAAGAATGTATTAGAAAATGACACATTCTTAATCAAAATACTTTGCCTACATTCTAATTAAAATATTCCATATAAAACAAAATGTTCAAGAAAATCAAAGAATGTCCAAACTTTGAATATGCTAGAATGTCCAAGTAAGTTAGGTTAATCATTTAGAGGATTAATACAAAGATGATAAAGGCATTAACTTCATAATCACATGCACATTATAAGATATGTGTATTTTGGTCCTCTTATTACAAGCTTAAGATAAAGCTAAACTACCAACCTGAGTCATTTGAATTACTATTTGTAAACACAAAATATTAAAGTTGTTTTTGATGCGGCCTTTTAAACAGTTCTCCAGTCACCAAAATAGAAGAAGAAAAATAAGCGAAAGACACAAAAGGCCTGCTCCATATTGTGATTACGAGATGAAGCACTGGGAGGAAACAAGGCACATTAGGTCCCACCATACGGAAACATCAGGATGCAGCCTTTAGTCTTTACTTACAGAACTAGGAACAATTCCATGAGCATCAAGTTAAGTGTGTGTTATATTCGGGATTGAGTCCTGATTTGTATATGAATCATTCCTTTGTGTTTCTTAACATCTTACCTTTTCTATTTCTTTAGGGTCTTTGGACAATATATTAACTAGAATGAGGAATATTTCTTATATGACATACCAAATTGATTTGTTGTGTATCACGATCCTGCTGTATTTAGTTAAATGATCCTAATGTAATCATGGTTTTATGTTGAATCAGTCACATTGATTTCTGTTGATTTGTTTCTTTGTATGTTGCATTTGTTATCACTAATATGCAAATGGTATAGGTTCATTGAAACTTCTTTTATATGGGTTCGGCCTACATTGACACTTTCAGTAATAAAAGCAGAATATGTGGCTGCCACTTTTGATTCTTGCCAAATGACATGGATGAGAAAAGTAGTCATAGAGTTGGGTAATGTATATTCTTTAGGCATTAAAACTTTCAAAGGATCATTTGTTTGTTATATGGAATGACCAAATATATCCATGTTAAGACATAACTTTTTACAAGAATTGGCAGAGGATGGTGGTAAAAAAATATAACATCCCGTTTTCCCTATGTTAAGAGTTAGAACCCTGGAATACTGAATATGAGAGATAATGTTGAGAATCTAGGACATGCATTTGATGCTCGTGCATCATTTAGCATTTATACATGTGAATTTGATAATTGCACATATTACAATAACTGCTTATGCATTTATTTAATATTTTCTAGGTATAATTGATTTTTAAATGATTATGATGTGAATAGTGAATATTTTGTCTTAAAAATTGAATTGGTGAGAAAATTATTGATTTAAAATTTTTGGTGAAAATTTTCTGAAATTATGAGTATTTTTGGACTAGGAAAAATGTCAAGTGGCAAGACAATTAATTTATGGTAGAAGAAATAAATGTCAAATGGTAGTTGAAATAATTAGCAAATGGTATTAGGATTTGTTGAGAATGTGACATTGAAATTGGGTGACAGTTGGATTACAAATTTGAAGACAAATGGACTAGATTTTAAGAGACATTAGTTAGCTTAAGAAGATGACTTATTACATTGATTTTTAAGTGGTAAGTGTCATGACACCCACCAAGCAATTTTTACCTTGTCTTTAACCCACCCAAAACATTTCCTTCTTAAAAGACCATCTTGTTTTTGTCTTTCACGTTTTCCATATGCTTTCTTCTTCATCTCTTTCATTTTCTTCACTCACGACCATCTCACTCTCACCCTCATCACGTTGAGCTCTTGCTATCCTTCACTTTTTTTCTTCAAGATCTTTGTATCTCTTTATCTTGTTACTAAAAGCCTAATATACCTACCTTTATATTGATGATCATGTGAGGCATGGAAAGCTAGGGTTCACGTGATTTTGAAGAGTTTGGAGTTTTATCAAGTAAGTTATACTTTGATCTTCTATGTAGTTACAGATGAATCAAATATTATGAATGATTTGAGATTTGATGACCATGATCATGGAGCTTCATATATGCTTTAACGTAGGTGTAAACATAAAGAAAGTTATGTTCTAAATTTTGGTGTGTTAATGTTATTCATGAGTTGTTTAATAGAAGCATTTATAATGATTATTTAGGGATGGAATGATTGTGATAATAGTGTTTGAAGTGTGCTGAAGGTTGATGAACAAATGGATACATCATGTTTTGTTTTTGTGTAAATGATAAATAACAGTTTATGATTTGTTTATGAATGATATTGAGCTAAAATTGAGGTGAGAATGAAGATGAAATGATGTAAAGTTGATGAAATATGCATAAGATGGTTTGAATGTAACATTTAGGAGTTGAAAATCTGGAAAAGTGAAAGAAGAATTGTTAGAGTATGTTAGCTGTAGTGTTTTCACTAAACATGCATCTGTATTTTAGCCATATCTTGATATATACATATCCAAAATAGGATAATTTTAGGTTTGGATTAAAATAGAGATAAATGGATATATTTTCCATGAAGGAATCTACTTTGAATTTTATCTTTAAGGGATTCGAAATTTGGCTTCAAGTTGAGTACAATCTATTATCGCAGTTTGAGAACAATCTGTAGTATTTTAGGTATAACTTGCAGAATACTGAACCAAACTACATGAAATTGGTGTCATTAGAAACTTAAGACATATAGGAACATTTGTTTAGAAGAATGCATTTTTTAAATACCTCATTTTCCTTGTCAAATGCACGATTGTGAACAAGCATGAAAGTGACAGAGGGGTAGTTACACGATCAAGCACTACTGTCTTCTTACTTAATATGGTGTTTTGGACTTAATTAAGGTTTGAAATGAACCTATATGGTTGCCTAAGTAAGTGGTTAAGTGATTGATGAGTTTAGGATGTCGATTGACATTAGAATTGAAGAATGGATTGACTTGTTCTTGTGAATAATATGAATTAAGTTTTAATGAATGAGAATTGGGAAATTATATGGATGTATAATGATAGGAAAGGATTGGTAAAACTTTGATTGATGAATAGATGATTGATAAACTAAGGATAATCAATTTTTACAAGATATGATAGATGGATGATCATAAGATATGGATTAAGGAAATATACTCAGGATTGTCATTGAGTATGCATTACACATGTCATATATACATATGTATATGATTGAGTATTCATGAAAATGTGCAAATTAGTAATGTGTAAATGTGTATGTATTGCATGATATAGAAGAGAAATTAGAGCAAAAACATCCAGACATTGTCGGGACGTGGAGGCAATAGCTATATGGAGCATATTGTGAGTAACCTAAATGGTCTCATATTGAATTATTGTTTTGTTTAAATTCTAAATTGAATTATTATGTGATGTGAATGTGTTGATTCCAGACATTGAATGTCCGAGACATTTGATGCATGAATAATACATTGGAAGTGCTCATTGTATATGAATTTGACAGAATATGTGATACTCAACTTAATTGTTGAATGTCGGACCAAGGTTCGATGATTAATATGAATGCGAAAGAAAATTGAGCACAAGTGAATGATTGAATACATATGATGCATTTCACTACATGAATGCATGATAACATAAAGGTGATTGTGACCGGAGTCGCCAGTGAAAAAGAGCTTACTAATATGAATTTTCATATTCAACCCATCTTTGAATTGCCAGTGTAGGAGATTCGAAGATGGGCTGAATATGAAAATTCGGACAAGGCTAGCTATTACTAACTTAAGCAGTTTCTCTGAGCTGAGAGTAGCCTTAATCCAAATAGACCAACTGTTGAGAGATGATAAGGGGATCATAGATAAGAGTCTATAATGAAAAGGCCTAAGGAACCTCAGGGTAGTTCTAGAAAAAGTTTAGTAAGTGCCAGAACAGATCTTTTCAACCACTGGTTAGATTAAGACAGTTGAGGTTCAGACATAGAAGTAGTTTTATATAGTTTGGCAATAGAAGAGGTGTAGTATCGAGTTAGTTACCTAATTGTGAGCATTGTGGGAAGAAGTATGATGGTGAATACTATAAACTATCTGGAGCTTGCCTTTGATGTGACTCTTTTGATCATCATATTAGAGATTGCTACGTTGTGTATGAAGCACAGTCTAGAATGAGAGGAGTCGTAACTGAAACAACTGTCTAGCAGAGTCGAGCTAATGGGTCTAGACAAAGAGGCCGTGGTAGAGGCAAAATGAGTTCTGGGAGTCCTATTGTCAGGACTGAGGTACGGAGCAACCAATCGCAGTCTCAAGCCAGAGTCCATGCAATGACCTAACAATAGGCTCAAAATTCTCCAGATGTCATTGCATGTGTGTTACACATTTTTACTTATAAAGCTTTTACATTGCTAGATCCTGTATATACACATTCTTTTATCGCACCGCATCTAACATCTAGGTTGCATTGTGATAGAGAATTACTAAAACATGGATTAGAGGTGAGTATACCGATAGGTAGCACCACAGTAATAGGAGAAGTCTGTAAGAAGTGTTTGATTCCAATTGATTAGGCAAAATTAGATGCAAATTTGATTGTATTATAGTTAAGGAGATATATATTATTTTAGGCATGGATTGGATCACTGCTCATAGAGCTATTATAAACTGTTATATAAAGGAGGTAATATTATAATCTACTAATCAGCTGAGAGTAGTATTCCGAGGTATTAGTCAAGTAGTGCCAACTAGATTGATCTCACTTGTGAGTGCTTTGAGGTTGTTGCAAGGAAGATGTGAGTCTTATCTGACCCACGTAGTTGATACCCGAACTGAGCAGAATGTGCAGGCATTCCTGTTGTTAGGAAATTCCTAAATGTGTTTCCCGTATAATTATTTGGTTTACCTCCAAATAGGAAAACATAGTTTACAATTGACTTAGTTCCAAGTATTGCTCCTATATCTATTCCTCTATATAGGATGGCATCTGTAGAACTAAAAGAATTGAAGGCTCAATTATAGGCGTTATTGGAAAAAGGTTTAATCAAACCCAGTGTATCACTATAGGGAGCTCCGGTCTTATTTGTGAAGAAGAAAGATAAACCTCTGAGATTGTGCATTGATTATAGGCAACTGAATTGGGTAATGGTGAAGAACAAGTACCCGTTGTCTATAATTGATGATTTACTTGATCAGTTGCAAAGAGCTCGAGTGCTCACTAAGTTAGACTTGAGATCTTGGTAATATCAATTGAAGATAGCAGAGGCTCATGTACCAAAAAGTGCATTAAGGAGCAGGTATGGGCATTTCGAGTTCTTAATGATGTCGTTTGGGTTAACTAATGCCCCAGCTGCATTTATGACATTAATGAATAAGGTGTTTCAACCCTACCTGGATCGTTTTGTGATTATTTTCATAGATGATATTTTCGTATATTCGAAGAGCATGCTGAGCACTTAAGAATAAACAGATCATGAGGGAGAAATAGTTATATGCCAAATTCAGTAAGTATGAATCTTGGCTGGATCAAGTAGTGTTTCTAGGTTATATAGTAAATGGACAAGGCATACAAGTGGATTCAAAGAAGATAGAAGCAGTAATGAAGTAGGAAGCTCCAAAGAATGTATATGAGATCCAGAGTTTCCTTAGATTAGTCAGATATTACCTGAGGTTTATAGAGGGGTTCTTATTGATCTCAGCCCCTCTGACTAAACTTTTGAGGAAGAAAGTACCTTTCAGATGAAATGATGAATGTCATAAGAGTTTTGAGGAGCTGAAGTATCAGTTTACTATAGCATTGATGTTAGCTAATCCATCGAGAGCAAGAGGTTATGTGATTTATAGTGATGCTTCGTATAAAGGATTATAATGTGCACTAATGTAGTATGGTCAAGTGATAGCATATACATCAAGACAATTAAGTTCTCACGAGATTAATTATTCAGTACATGATTTAGAGCTTAATGCAGTGGTTTTTGCTCTAAAGATATGGAGAGACATTCCAGATATACATTGATCATAAGAGCTTGACGTATCTATTGAGTAAAAAAGAATTGAATATGAGACAGAGGAGACGGATAGAGTTGTTAAAAGATTATGACTGCACAATTGAGTATCATCTTGAAAAACCTAATGTGGTGGCTAATGCTTTGAGTAGAAAATCAAATAGTTGTGTAGCTCAGATTCAGATATGTAGGTTACCGAGCTTAATTCAATTGATAGCCTTGAATGTCAAGTTGAATCTATAGTAGAATGAGCATTGATGGCTACATTGAAGCTGAGGTCGATGTTACATGACAGAATTTGAAAATTTCAGAATGAAGATCCTAAAATGGTAAAGCTTATTGAGAAGTTGAAAATGAATTCAGATTCTGAATTTGAATTGAGAGATGAGACACTATGGTTAAAGCAGAGGTTGTGTGTGCCTGACATTGATAATTTGAGGAAAAAAATTCTGAAGGAAGCTCATGTAGCAACTTATGCTATGCATCCTAGTACCACTAAGATGTATAACATACTAAAGCAACATTTTTGGTGGCCAGGGATGAAGAAACAAGTAGCATAGTATATTGCCAAGTGTTTAACTTGCCAGCAAATTAAGGATGAGCATCAGGCTCTGATTGGGAAACTACATTCATTACCTATTCTGGAATGAAAATGGGGGCGAATTATGATGGATTTCATTATGGGATTGCCAAAGACTCTGAGGCAATATGATGCTATATGGGTTGTGGTGGACCGATTAACAAAGTCGACCCATTTTTTACCTGTGAGAGAATAACTCACTAGACCAGTTAGCCCAGAGGTACATGAATGAGGTAATTAGACTATAAGGAGTTCCATTGTCTATTGTATCGGACAGGAATCTTAGATTTACTTTGAGATTCTGGAAGAGTTTACAGTCAGCTAAGGGTACAAAGTTAAACTTCAGTACTAAATTTTATCCTCAAATAGACGGACAAAGTGAGAGAATAATTAAAACTATTGAGGATATGTTCAGGGCATGTGTATTGGAGCTTCAAGGAGCATAGGATCAGTATATAGCCTTGATTGAATTTGCTTACAACAACTGTTATCACAGTAATATTGGAATAGCACCGTATGAGGCGTTGTATGGCAGAAAATGTCCATCGCCTATCTATTGGGATGAAAAGGGTTTGAGAATGGTTGAAGGCCCACAACTAATATGAGATACTATGGATAAAGTGAAGCTGATCCGTAGTCGTATTAAAGCAGCTCAATATAGACAAAAGACTTATATGGATCAACACTGAAGAGATATGGAATACAAAGTAGGAGATAGAGTGTTTCTGAGAGCATCACCTTAGTAGGGAGTGTTGAGATTCAGTAAAAAGGGCAAGTTGAGCCCTAGATATATTGGTCCTTATAAGATCTTAAAGAGGATTGGATCATTGGCTTACAAGTTAGCCTTATCGGTTGAGATGTCCCAGATACATATTGTGTTCCATGTGAGTATGCTCATGAGATATCGATCTGATTTGACGCATGTGCTACTAACTCAAGATATTGAAGTAGCTAGTAATTTGAGTTACGTTAAAGAGTCGATTAAGATAGTGGGATATTAGACGAGACAATTGAGAAATTCCATTGGTGAAGGTCTTTTGGAAGAATAACTCAAGTGAGGAAGCTACATGGGAAATAGAGGAGCATATGAGGAGACAATATCCCCAGTTATTCAAACAATCAGGTAAGAAATTTGAGGACGAAATTTCTTAAGGAGAGGAGAATTGTAACTTTCCATTTTCCCTATGTTAAGGGTTAGAATCCTAGAATACTGAATATGAGAGATAATATTGAGAATTTAGGACATGCATTTCATGCTCGTGCATCATTTAGCATTCATACACGTGAATTCAATAATTTCACATATTACAATGACCGTTCATGCACTCATTTGACATTTTCCGGGTATAAATGATTTTTAAATGATTATGGTGTGAATGGTGAATATCTTATCATGAAAATTGATTTGGTGAGAAATATTACTGATTTAGAATTTTTAGTAAAAATTTGGAAATTTTCTAAAATTATGAGTATTTTTAGACTAGGAAAAAATGTCAAGTGGCAAGATAATTTATGGTAGTAGAAATAAGTGTCAAATGACTGGTGAAATAATTGGCAAATGATATTAGGATTTGTTGAGAATGTGACATTGAAAATTAGGTGACAATTGGATTAGAAATTTGGAGACAAATAGACTAGATTTTAAGAGATATTAGTTAGCTTAAGAAGATGACTTATTACTTTGATTTTTAAGTATTAAGAAATTTTTACCTTGCTTTTAACCCACCCATGACATTTCCTTCTTGAAAGACCATTTTGTTTTTGTCTTTCACATTTTCCATATGTTTTCTTCTTCATCTCTTTCATTTTCTTCACTCACAACCATCTCACTCTCACCCTCATCACGTTGAGTTCTTGCTATCCTTCACGTTGTTTCTTCAAGATCTTTGCTATCTCTTCATCTTGTTACTAAAAACCTAATCTACCTACCTTTATGTTGATGATCGTGTTGAGTCATGGAAAGCTAGGGTTCTCGTGATTTTGAAGAGTTTGGAGTTTTATCAAGTAAGTTATATTTTGATCTTCTTGTGTAGTTGCAAATGAATCAAATATGATGAATGATTTGAGATTTGATGACCATGATCATGGAGCTTCATATATGCTTTAATGTGGGTGTAAACATAAAGAGATTTATCTTCTAAATTTTAGAATGTTAATGTTATTGTTGCTAAATAGAAGCATTTATGATGATTATTTAGGAATGGAATGATTGTGATAATAATGTTTGAAGTATGTTGGACGTTGATGAACGAATGGATACTTCATGTTCTGTTTTTGTGTAAATGATAAATAACAGTTTATGATTTATTTATGAATGATATTGAGTTGAAATTAAGGTGAGAATGAAGATGAAATGATGTAAAGTTGATGAACTATGCATAAGATGGTTTGAATGTAACATTTAGGAGTTGAAAATCTAGAAAAGTGAAAGAAGAATTGTTAGAGTATGTTAGTTGTAGTGTTTTCACTGAACATACATTTGTATTTAGCCATATCTTGATATGTTCATATCCAAATGAGATGATTTTAAGTTTAGATTAAACTAGAGACAAATGGATATATTTTCGATGAGGAATCAACTTTGAATTCTTTCTCTAAGGGTTTCAAATTTTGTCTTGAGGTTGAGTATAGTATGCTGTCTCGGTTTGAGAATAGTTTGTAGTATTTTAGGTATAACTTGTATAATACTAAACCAAACTGCATGAAATTGATGTCATTAGAAACTTAAGACATATAGGAACATTTGTTTAGAAGAATGTATTGCCTAAATACCTCATTTTCATTGTCAAATGAACAATCGTGCTCACAATCATGCACAAGAATGATCGTGACAGAGAGGAATTATTAGGGAGTTGCACGATCGTGCACTATTGTCTTCTTACTTAACTTGGAATTTTGGACTTAATTGAGGTTTGAAATGAATCTATATAGTTGCCTAATTAAGTGATTGATGATTTTAAGATGTCGATTGACATTAGAATTGAAGAATGGATTGACTTGTTCTTATGAATAATATGAATTAAATACGAATGAATGAGAATTGGGAAATTGTGTGGATGTATAATGCTAGGAAAGCATTGGTTAATGTATGATTGATGAATAGATGATTGATAAATTGAGGATAATCAAGTTTTACAAGATATGATAGATGGATGATCATAAGATGTGGATTAAGGAAATATACCTGGGATTGTCATTGAGTATGCATTATACATGTCATATGTACATATGTATATGATTGAGTATTCATGAAAATGTGCAAATTAGTAATATGTAAATGTGCATGTATTGCAGGATATAGAAGAGCAATTAGAGCAACAATACCTAGAGATTGCCAGAACGTTGAGATAATAGCTATCTGGAGCATATTGTGAGTAACCTAAATGGTCTCACATTGAATTATTGTTTTGTTTAAATTTTGAATTGAATTATTATGTGATGTGAATGTGTTGATTCTAAAAATTGATTGTCCGAGGCATTTAATGCATGAATAATATATTAGAAGTGCTCATTGTATGTGAATTTGACAGAATATGTGATACTCAACTTAATTGTTGAATGCTAGACTAAGGTCTGATGATTAATGTGAATATGAAAGAAAATTGAGCACAAGTGAATGATTGAATACATATGATGCATTTCACTACATAAATGCATGATAACATAAAGGCAATTGTGACCGAAATCGCTAGTGAAAAAGAGTTTAAAGCTTAAAATGTGGTAAGAGCCTCTGGGTCACTATGTATAGTGAGCCATGTGTCCCCAATGGATAAAGGACAACTATTAATGAGTTCTGTATCCACAATGGATACGGGACAGTGAAAAAGGCACTCGGTCACAACAGATTAATAAATGAAAGTGAGTATCATGAACATTGCATGTACATTTTAATATGCAATATATGAATGATTAAATTGAATTGTACCCACCATTATGAATGTAAAAAGTGAATAAGCTGACAAAGTGTTATATGGTGCTTTGTGATAACTGGTGAAAGATGTGCATTATATGATGACATGAATTGTTTGTGAATTTAAAACATGAACTGTATGTGTTTTATGTTATGAGGGAGCCATCATGATAGGTAGCTCACTGAGTTCGCAAAACTCATCAAACTTACAACGTTGACTTTTCAGGTGCAAGAGAGCAGACTTAGCTTCTAAGACAACTTAGAAGTGATCTAGTACTGCTTTTGGATGGAAGAAATGGCTTAAAGGTTGGTTAGCTAAGACTGAAAGATTTAGATATAATTTTGTATAGTTCCTCATTCATGTAACATGTAGCATATTTTTGTAATAGAGTTGTAGACTTTGATAGCTCTTCAAAATTGTATACAAAGACGGAGTATGTAATGTTATAATGTATGTTCAGTTTTATGAAATGAAAATGAGGAATTGGGATTTTAAATGTTGTGATATTTATGTTTTAATGATGATGTCATAAGAAGTTATGTGACTACTCTAACATGCCACCCTTGTGGGGTACGTACTCGGATATCCGACAGGATGTTGGGTATGTGTCCTGTGAGAGTGAGATATTACAAAAATTGGTATATATATATATGTTCACCAATTCCCTGAAGACAACTTCATTTAACAAAAAGAATGATAATTGGAGTTTGTAACATCATAGATGTATTGCAATTAAGGGAATTTAAAAGCTTTAAAATGATCGTAAGAGAGGGTAAATAGAGTAATAGTAGTTAGATATAGTTGATGTGTTTTGTATCTAGCACAACATTAAGAATATTAACTAGAGATTAATAAAATAGTTTAAGATATTTTATTTTAAATTAAGTTTGTTATTAAATTTCCTAACCTATAGTCACAGATTGTATCTACAAATATGACATGCTTCTCAAGATTAACTTCATATTCACATGCATATTATTGCTATTGTCAGCTATCCAATCTTAATTTTCCCCTATTCATTCTTCTAGATGTACAAAATGTCCAAAGGCAGAGTACCTTTCGTATCACTACTAATCATGATAAACAACTTGTCTTCAACTTATGATTATTACGGTAATAATAATACATGAGTATTAATTTGATATTATTACAATAATATTAATATTGGTTAAATTTTGTTGTTCAAACTAGAATCCTTAAATATGTATACACCATTCTCTTTCACATTGCAATATACAGTTTACAAGTTCCAAAGACTTTAAATAGGTATTTGAAATGTGAAACATAAAAAAGTAGAATAACTTACTAGAGTAAAAATATTGAATATAAATAAGTTTGAAGGACATAAAGAGCATTAGGAATATATACAATTGACCTCGAAAGCCAAGCCGAAAAAAGTATGAATTGATAATACTAACCCGGGGTTAATAGAGATAGAAGACCAAAATGCTAACGTAGCAGGAAAGATGGTTTGAAGTGTGAAATCAAACACATTAATATTTGTGGCATTCCATCAAACACATTACAAGCACTATCACATATTCCTAATATTAACAGCCAAAGTTCTAAAATTAGCCATATTGCATCTCGGGACAACCAAAACAAACCAAATTGACAAAGAGAGAATGAGGGTTTACCTTCGACGTAGCCACGACAAATGATATACGAAGAAGAAGAATGAAGGAACAAAGTGAAATGAAGAAGAAGAACAGAGAAGTGAAAAGTGTTTTGTGAGTGAGAGTGAAACTGTGAAAGCAACTGGGTCACTGGGTGAGATTGGGAGTGAGAGGTCGGGGACGAAGGGAGATGGAGGCAGGCAATAGGTTGAGGGGCAAGAGTGAGCGTGTGAGGGAGGGAGACTGTTGGGCTGAGTGGCTTTCGTTTAATGAGGGAGACTGTTGGGCAGGGTGACTTTCGTTTAATAAGAGGCAAAACAATGTCATTTTTGTTTACAAAAAAATGACGTCATCTTGTATAATATTTTATTAACTATCTTATATCTCAAACGACATCATTTCACTCTTAAAGCAAAATGACGTCATTTTTTATGTGGAAGAAATATATTTAACATGAACAAAACAACGTCGTTTTGCAACAAACGGACCATAGGCCACGGGCTACAAGTTGGGTTGCTCAGTTCGAGCCATAGCCCAGCCTAACCACCTTGGCTCGTAGCCCGACCCGAAATGTCACAGGCCATACCTAATCGGCCTGTGGCCTGGTTTGATCGGGCCAAACTCATCGACTATAGGCCGGTTATATTTTGACATCCTTGTTATCATTATTATCACCAATTTTTCTGTCTTTAATTGGGGCTCACTTCCTTTATATTTAAAGTTTTCAAAAATTTACCTAGCCCTTCTTCATTGATGATGAAAATGTCATTTGAATCTTGAAGGTCCTAGAAGGAGGATGTCTGGGTCTGAGATGGTCCAGTAATGCCTAGGTCCAAGTTTATAAGGCTGTTCAAAATGTCAAACTTTGACATTTGAGATTCTTTAGGAATGAATTCTCTTGAGTAAAGACTAATAGATATAGAGACAACTGGCAGTGCATATTTAGGAAAATAGTTTAGGTCCTTAAAGAAGTGCCTAAGGCTTTTAAAGACATTTTTCATATATCTTGGCTATTGGATTGAGGTATACCAGAAGTACACATGATTCCTAAAGTAGATGGATCCATTATATGGTGTGCTATAAGATCGATGAAGGACAAAGAAGCATTAAGTAATGGAGTCTCTCATAGCCTGAGATCATCAATAATTTGTGAGAGTTGAGTCCTCCATCTCATCAATGGTTGATACCACTCAAGGAAAATTCGTAAAAGCTAACCTTCATTTTCTTTATCATATAAATATTGATAGATCCGCAAGGGAGGAAGAGAGATAACGTATGTATAAAAGGCAGAGAGTGCCCATAAATACCATAACGTGTTATCCAAGAGCAAGCCATTAATGAAAAATACAATAAGATATAGTGTCAGAATCTTAAACATCATAGGCAGCAATGTGAGCTTGATTGGTTAAGAAAAATGTGGAGGTAATAGAAGAGGTTTAGAGGGCAAGAGAAGTTATAGCAGGGTAAGAGAAGTTATCTCATCAATTGTAGTGGGTATTCTTTCAATAAGAGGAAAGAACTTATTTATCTTGGCAGTGCTAGATAAGTCAGCCATTGAAAGGATGGGAGAATAGTTCTGAAAGGAGTGGTAATACTAATATGTTTTGACTGTGAGAGAGGGAATCAGTTAAAAAGTTTTGATGGCCTTCGATGTGTTTAACTGAGAAGTTATAGTAAGAGAACCAATCTTTTCAGTGAAACAATTGACTCTCTAGCACAAATTTTTTGTTTAGATCCAGTATCTTTGGGAATGACATATTATCCATTTCTACTATAAAGAGATGAAGGTTAAGGTGGAAATTAAACTTTTGTATATCTCTTCTGATTGTCAGAATCTCTTTACAGATTGCAGGATAATGCTTTTCTGAGTGTTTGAATTGTCTGCTATCATGTCCACAGTAAAACCTCTTTCCTTCTATTTCCTTTATTAATATTGCTCCCCATAAATCTTTACAAGCATCAATTTGTAAGATTTGTTTTCCTTCGTCAGGAATCTTTAGTAGAGTTAGATGCCAACTAATCTTCTTTAATTACTTTATTACCTTTATCTGGCCAGGTTCCTATGGTGGTGGCTTTTTCTTTAATAACTTTGACAGATGACTGACATATTTTGACACATGAGGGATGAAATCCTTAATATAATTGACAATTCCCAAAAAATGTTGGATTTGTTTAACAATAAGGTTTATGTTTGAGAAGTTTACTAGTTCATCAGCTATATGTGGAGTGGACTGGTGGAAACCACCATAACATTTCTTGCCCAGAAATCCTATATAGACTAATCCAATTTTAATTTTGTAGACTGAGATTACAATCTCGTAATTCTTTGTAAGATCCAAATTTTGTTTTTAATAGGGCTTGACGCTCTTACTGAGTTTGTGAATAAAGTAGGATATCATCAATCTAAATCAAAGCTCTTGATAGGACACCATCATAGATCCTTGTTATAGCTCTTTGGAACAATGATATGGTGACTTTTATCCTAAATGACATGACTATCCACTAGTATTGAGCATTAGGAATGTAGAATGTTGTCTTATGCCGATCTTTTGTATCAATACCCACTGGCCAAAATCCATCTTTAAAATAAAACTTTGAGAATAATTTTTCCTTTTTCCAGAAATAACACTTGCAAGTTTTATCTTGGGAAGAGGAAACTTGTCATTTTGAAGAAAATTAACTTGCCAGCTCAATCTATCCTTGTTCAAAATTATAGCACATTCCTCTTGTGTCATCTTTAAATCATCTAGATTCATTCCCGAATCAGTGGCTTTTGTTGGATTGATATCCTCATTTCGAATAGTATCTGGACATAAAATTTTGAATTCTACTATAAGAGATATGGATGACTAAATTAGTGATGACTTCTCGATTAATATTGTAGGAGTTGATCCCTAATATCTTCATATCCAGTGGGAACATGTTGTAGCTTAAAGATGTTATGGTCTTTAGTGTATTCATAAAAATCTTATTTGTAACAAAATCGTTTTGGTAAGATTTGTAACTTTATGCTTGGCAATAGAAACCCATCCTGATAAGTATGTCAAGACAAAGAAGATTGCTTCCTAATAGTTTTGTCTAAATGATACAACTTACGTTGAAGGATTTGCCGATAGTTGCAGTAAAGTATCCCTCATAAGGTTGCCATTCTTCTACATGAAGAATATATGGTTTCATAACACTTTTAAAAGAGCCTATATCTATATAGCCAATACCTAGGAAAGAATATGTGGTTTCATAACACTTCTACAGTATCCTATATCTATGTAACTAATAGTTGGGATTGTTCTGTGATACTTCTCTAAAAGCAATGGGAGCTTGATATATGGTCGTGTTACTATTGGCTTCTTGCTTCTAGATTTAAACAAGATTGCTTCATCATGTACATTTTTTCGTCATCTTCTTCATTAAAAGAAAAGGTTTCATCATTAGTAGATTCACAGTCAGTAATGTAAATAGTGTCTTGTCATCTTCAATAGACTGTTCTTCAAAAAGAGACTTGACGTCCTCTTCATCTCTTATAGGTATTATAGCTTTAATAAACTACAAGATTTTCATATCCTTTTTAGTCTTTTTAGGGAATCTTTTTGCATAATGACATGTTTGTCCATATAGGTAACATCTGCCAAACTTTCTAGCATCAAAAGCTTGTCCTTTGAAAAATCTTATCTTCTTTTTCCTCTTTCTATTAAAGGGGGAACTTGGAATGACTTTCTTCTAAAATGTTTCTCCTTCTTTATATTGCACTTACATTTCTCCTTGTCTTTGCATTTGAGCTCTAAGTAGGGCTTCTTACATGCTTGTTTGAGTTAAGGTTTGCCTTTTAGCATAACTTTAAAGAACTTATGTTGTTCATATAATTTTTCCAACATTACTAAATCTAATTGGTAAATTTCTCAAAGAGAGATTTCAAACATGTCTTTATAAAGAGAATTGATTGTTCTTTATAATTCGAGATGCAAATCATCAAGAAGGGAAGCAATAAATATGTACCAGAGATTGACATCATTGAAACCCTTAAGCATATAATATTTTTCAGACGTTCTTTGAAAATGCTTATGTAAATCTTTTAATTCATAAAGCAGCACTTCATTTTAAAGTACTCATGTCTACTTTGTCAATCAACGAGTTGGAAATCTCTAATGAATTCCTTATGGATCATTCCTAGCAAGGAACTGGCTTCTGACAATTCTAAGACTAGTATGCATTTATATCCACCAAGGCTTTGGAGCCATTCTCTTTAAGTTCCACTCATTTGGAGATAAATTCTATCAAGATATCTTTAAGAGAAATATCTAGCCCTGTCATTTGAAGATCTATCCAAGCACTGAATTCATGTATTTAATTTATTCATTTTGTTGATGGGACATCATCAAAAGTGAACTATGGTCCTGAAGTAGGTTTGTAGATGAGAGCTACTTGTGGTCTGATAGGTTCAATCATTGACTCAACATCATCAACCTCAGGTTCAACTTTTGTGTATGGTTAAGCAAATTATGGAATATACATCATCATTTGAGATATTTGAGTGAGATTTGCAGGATGTTCATAGCTTTTTATAAAAGAATTAGAATCTTGAAAATCATTATGATTATTAGAGTTATCTAGAATTATGTGACCTTTAAATTTATCTGAAACGATTAAAGGGAAGCTATGAATCCTTAGTGGGGTAAGGGTTCTTTTGTTGTGTTTAGGGAATGTCTTTATTTTGATAGAGAAGTTGGTGGTGTTTTGATTTGTAAAGGTTTAGAAGTTAAGGGGATGTCTTTTGCTAGCGAGTTTGACCTAAAAGGTTTTGATGATTTTGCAAGGGTTTTTCTGAACAAAAGATAAGGCAGTTTGAAGACGTTTTGGTAGTTAGTAGCTTCATGATAGGATGGAGTGTTATAAGTAGGTCTCACGGCTGGAAATATTGAGGGGTATGATTCATATATAGCTCTGGATTGTTCTTTAACCATATCTGTCTTAATTCTTTTGATCTCTTCTTAAAATTTTTGTAGTTCTCTTTCTTTTATAGAGAAATTGGGTCCATAATAATGTTGATCAATATATCTTTTTAAATTAGAATCAAGTTGGGCAGCTTGATTGAGTAGTCATTGATATAATTGTCGCATATGGAGAGTTATAACATCAACCACTGAATTTAGTCCTTGTATTGTTATGATAGACTATCAAGCTTTGAATCAATTATATAACTAGTTTTTTGCTACAAAATTTGTGTCTACCAATTTAGTACTTCTTCTACCGGAAAAACAAGTACATGATTTCCGTTTAGATTGATACCTGTGGATCTTGAGTATTCCCTCACAGATACCCCAATCATTTTATTATTACGGGCTTCTAAAGACAAAAAATCTTTGTTATATGATCTCATCATCACACAAGGTAATAGTTTGAGGATATCCTTAGAGATTGGAGAAATTATTGGCAAAAAGTATCTTAGTTAGATCCAGTGTTCCTTTCCAATTGCTTTCAATAGTTTAAAGAGATCCTTTGGTCTATGTTTAGGATTCCTAAGACCAATTTAAGGTCTCGAGCCATCATTTTCATCATGCTTGGTTTGGATCTTCTTTTGAGGTTGGCATTAAGATCTTAACTTTCTGCTTAGCTCTTTTCTCCATCATGGGATATATTCTTCATCATCACTATTAGAATTTTCATCATCCTTCATTCAGAGTGTGAATTGCACATAAATTGGTCTACATCTCATATGAAATGTCCATTGACATGGCTAAGATTCACCTCGTATCCATTGGAGTGGACATAGTGGATTGGAGGACTAGTAATGACTTTTTCATGGGAAAATGCTGGATTAATCATCATTATTTGCCCAAAAGAGGCTCTGGATGATTTTGGGTTCTCTTCTCTAAGCTTGATGAAAATAAACTTTACCTTTCCATCCTTCAAACTTCTCAAAATTAAAGTAATGGTAGTTGAATAAAGCATTGACGAGGAGTATGAAATTCTTTCTTGTAATTTGTGATCCACTCTATATGCATTAACTCTGCCAATTATTGTTATGGAAACGAGCGTGGAATCTGGATAATTTTGTCTCATTTTAAGACTTGTCTGCTATCATATAAAGGGCATTTTGTGTAGAGTCTGGAAAATTAAGATCTAAAGTATGATTTTTCAATCTCTAAATGATCTAATGATGGAGTGTGGCCATAATAGTAGTAGGATCTTACTCAGCTCTAACAACTTGAATTTAGACTTTCAATGTTATGGGCAAAGTTAGATAATCAAGCTTGATGTTGAAGTTTGGATCAATAGTCATAATGACACTCTCATTATTGAGAGTGGTCAAGAAAGTGTCGATCAAGGCATTATAGTAAGATGTGTATGTTGTGTCTAGGAGAGAAATTATAACTATTGCTGGAATTCCTTTTCTTCCATATAATGTTAAGACTATACAAGTAACACCTATATGGAAATATGTGTAACCCTTGTCTAGCCATGATGAGATAAGTTTAGAGGGAAACTCTAGAGTTACGTATTGCTATGCATAATTGGATTTTAAGCCACATTTTTTATATATATTCTTAGGTCAATTCTTTAGTTTGAGGTTTATGTATAGAGATTAAGTAGCAAATACTCCTTGTAAAATATCTAGATCTATGATAGAGACTATATGGGGTTAAAAGAGGTTGTTAGGTATCATGGATCTTAGTGTCTTCATGTAAGTAGGTAATTTCTATAAAACTTTCTATTTTATTTGAGAGAGTTATCTTAGAAATAAATTGTCCTAAAAAAAGTTTAAAAGAAATGAACTGGGTTTGATGAGGTCGGAACTTCACTCATGCTTATTCGGGTCTCTCTTTACTCACTCTTATCAATAATAACTTTACCACTGCCACTAGAAAAGTGTACGGCTCTGATACCACTTGGGAACCCTGGGTTAAAGTTTATGGGATAACAAGAAGCCACTGCTCATATGATTGCATAGAACTTTATAAGAGCTCTAAGATACACAAAGATAATTGTAGCTAAGACCTTAGGTATGCTAGTCCAGACATACATCCTTCATCTCAAAGGGTGTCAACTCTCATAGCTTGCCTTTTAGGGATCTAAGCTAACTAATCCTCCCTGTTTAACTTGAAACTCGAACAAGATTATAGGTATGATACTTTCTAATGAACAAGATCCTTATATCAAGGCAAACACAAAGCACACTTATATTTTTATGTGGCATAAGTAAACTTATTAAAGACTTGAGCTTTTAGGAGAGAGATAGTTTTTAAAAAGAAACTATATCGAAACACCTAACTTTTATTGAATTAAAAATTGCTTATAGTGAAAAAGTTCCTCTACCTTCGATAAAAAAGTTGATGACATCAGTCATATCTCACATAAAAATAATAATATTTAATTTTAAAAGTGAGCATATAATATTATATATGTGCCATGTAACGCTATAAAATGTATTCATATATCTAAAAAAATTTAAATATAATAATTAATATTATTATTATCTTGATTACGAAAATATTTTTTAATTATTTTTTGAATCAATAAAATATTATAACTAACTTAAATTGTTTACCTAACAAAATTATTGTTCCTAATTTTATAATTCCCAAATTTTTACACCCAACCTAACCTTAATTTTTTTATCTTGCATCGTGGCTCTACTTTAATTTCACCTTTAATTTTTATTTTGAACTCTTTTTCTTCAATTACAATTATCTTCCTACAACTTCTTCATTCTTCATCTTTGTCTTTCTTCTGACACTTTGCTTTGATGCATTTTTCATTCTTCATCTCTCTTTTGACGCTATGCTCTGATTTATTTTGTGTGATAATTTCTAATCTTTTACCTTATTATGTTTTCATTTTTCATTTGTGTTGACGTTTTTGCATGTCTCCCTTATGGCCCGTGTTGCATATAGGAGGTAATCCCTCATTTATATTTTAAAAGGAACCTATATTATATATATAAAAAAAGAAAACTTGAGTCTTGTTAGACATGTGAAAAGCAATGTGTTTTTTTTGTTGCCTTTTCTGTTACTTCTCTTCTTGTTCATATGACAAGTTGTTCTATATCAATCTTTGATGTTTTAATGGTTTATGGGGCCAATTGTCCAATGATTGTTTAATGATAGGATAAGATTGGACTTGTCTTACTTTAACAGGTTAACCAACCTTTCTTGGTCCTACATAACAGCTCTACTGATATAAGAAAACTAAATCTAATTAAGATGAGATTCAATCATGTAAACATTTAAAATCCTAATAAAATAATAATATTATTATTTAGTAGAGGGTGAGTTTAATTATAATAACCCTAACGTTTATATACTGTGAGGATTATAAAGAAGAAATGTTTCAAGGTAAATTCATATGATTATTTTCATTGACTATTATTAGTGATTTTTGCATATTTAGCATCTTTAAGGCATAGAGTAATATGCATATCACCGACAATGACTGACCAATCTTCTTTATAAATATTGCTTACTTTTGTGCTTTTATTTAGTTTTTTATTTTTATTTTTGCCCATGTACCTATTGGTCATTTTAATGGCTTAATGTTTTGTTATCTAATGGTTGTTACACGGTTTATAATGGCCTAATGTGTAAATATAAGCTTTTTTAAGGTGAAAATTTCATGTTGGAACCTAAATTCAAATATGCTGGCATAGATATTGCTACATTTGAAAATGTTGACATTGATATGTCATTAATAGGCAAATATATGAGATTAGGAAGGATTTTAAGATACCATTAAATTAATAAGGCATATTATAAGGTACCAGAGTCATTATGACTTATTAACTTAAAACAAAGTTGTATTAGGATAGCAAACCTTGTGAATATTCATGAGTATAATGGTATGCAACTCATAATTTAGACAATCCTTTCCCTACCTCCAACATATTACATATAACTGGAGGAAAGGAATATGTTGGTGATCACGATGATGATTAACAAAGTGTGAATATGGATGAACATGGTGAAAACATGGATGAACATGGTGAATATATGGACGAATATGGTGAACATATGGATGAAAATGTGGAGGAGCATAGTGAACATATGAATGCTCATGTTGGATATTTTTAATCAAATTTCCATGTAGACATTATGGATGACCAGTAACTAGTTGAAATTGATTCAGTTGATTGTAGTAGCTTTATTAATATTGATTAATATCCTAATGGAGAGGAGCCAGGTGAAGCTTTACATAAACCAAGTTCAAGTGTTAGGCATAGTCCTATAAATGTGACACGAAGGTAGAGATTGGAAATGGAGTTTGGAACTGCAAAAGGACCTAAAGATATTTTTATCGATTATGTAGTACATATAGGATACAATGTAAAGTTAAAAATGAGTGAGAGTAATAGGATTAGGGTTGAGTGTATTGAAGGATTCCTTTAGGAGTTGTAAGTTGGATATGATAAGAATAAGAGATATTACAAAGTAAATACTTAAAAACTTGGTCGTATTACTAGCAAACCAAAATTGGTTTCTACCAAATTCTTAATGAGACATTTCAGTGATAGAATTCTTGAGAAACCTAGTATCTCAACTAAAAAAAGGATAAAAAGTGCAGAGAGAAACTTAATATTTTTGTTAATTCATGTGTAGAAGAGAAAAGAAGACATTGAGGAAAAGGGGAGCAACACATTATTTTAATAAGCACAAAAAGCTTAACTATATATTCACAAGTGGAAGTTAAGCAATCATAGATCAATTATAGAGTTACAACTATCAAGAAATTAGGAGAGCTCCTTACTATAGGTAATGAAAATGAAAATTTCTTTATCTTATTAATGCTTCATTATCTTATGTTATTTATCATGCTAATACTTTGTTATATTTTGTTGTATATCATACTTTGCTATCTTTTATTATAGTTCAAAAGATTAAACAATTGTTTGATGTCGTGAAAAGATGATAGATGCATTTAAGACCTATTTTGAGATAGATGGTTGTTCCAAGGCCAATTATTAAATGCAATAGGTAGGGATGGTAAGGAAGGAATGCATCTATTACCTTGGGTTATAATAGAGATAGAAAACACAAATCTATGAAATTGGTTCATTAATCTATTATTATCTAATTTGGAATAAGATGATGGTAAAAGACTTATAGTATTATTTGATATGTAGATGATATCTTCATGTTTATATTTTGATTATATCATTGAATATTAACTAATATCTCTTTTAATTGATTTAAGAATTGGTTGGTGTTGTAAAGGTGACTTTACTTAATGCAACTCATCGAATGTGTGCTAAACATATATATCTTAATTAGCATGGGAATTGGAAGGGAAAGGACTTCATAAACTAGTTTTGAAATTGCACATGGTCTACCTATAATAAGGATTTCAACGAGCAACTAAATAGGCTTAACAAAATAAAACTTAGATATATTTGAAATAATTAGAATTATGGTGATGAAAAGGCACGCAAATAGGAGACCTTTTATAGTTCATGACAAACATACTATGAGGATTGATAGGCTACAAAATTGTGATTATCGATCATGGGACCTGTATGGATGCCTTTGAAATATAAGATTAGTGTAACACATCATCCAAAATAAAGGGTTGAGATATTCTTAGGTTAGTGTTACAAGAAAGGTTAATTCTTGAGATTTGTATGACAATATATTACAACCTATTAGGGCTAAAATTTTTTTTCCTTCAATCGATGTAGAGGTGATACTTCCTCTAGCTAAAAAAATAATACTAAGTAGACCCAAAATTGGGAGAAGGGCGCAATAAAATGAGCCAAAAAATATAAAAAATTAAAAAATTGTCTTAGAAAGGATAAGTGTAGAAATGTAGGAAATATGGTAATTCTTATTACAACTTTAAAAAATGCTACAAAGACAGCTTAAAATTACATGATGAGGCTTCTTCATAATTATATAAACCTTATTTGAATACGATTTTTAAACCTTGCAGTAAGTAATGCTTATCATTATGTTAATATAGTTATCACAAAGGTATCTTCTCATGTATATAATCTTTTATTTTTTTATCAATTTATATTAGTTGTAATAATTAATGAATTTATTTTTATTATAAAATAATTAAACTGTAAAAAAAAAGTTGATGATAATACAAAGCAATACCGTAAATAACGCATTTTTATCAATTTATCTTAGTTGAAATAATTGATAAATGTTTTTTTTCAATTTTCTAAGTTGGTACATCTAAATATGTTGGTAAAAGAAATTTGGGAAATATTGATATGCACACATTCAAATTATCATTTCAACTAAGGAATTCATGATTCAGAAGACATTCTAGCATTACTTCATAACAATTATAAGCTGAAGCAAACAAAATGAGAACACATTTGACACAATCATCACAAGAACAAGTTTCATAGTCAAGTACAAATAAGGGAGACAATGTGGATTAACAATGCCTCTAACTTTTTGGAGTATGTTTCATTAGATGTATGTGCTACTGACATATATGAAAATGATCATTTAATTTTTTTGTACAAATAAATTGCTTATATTGGACATATCTTTTCTTTTTACCAATATTGAAGTAAATCACGCGTTAGTATATACTTTATATTCAATGTACAAAATGCACAAGAAGGGGGGGTTGAATTGTGTATCCTTTTTTTTTAATACAATCCCCTTTTTAAAATTCTTTAAAAACTTGCTTTCTCAAAAACTATTGAGTAAGAATCACGATGTATTGCAATTAACTTCTATATACTTGAATAAAATAGTAGAAATTAAAAAGTAAAGAGTTTAGAAGTTGACACGGCGATTTTATCTTGGTTTACCTCAAATCGTGGGCTACGTCCAGTCCTCACAATCCTTTCTGAGATTTCACTATTCTTCTCAAACTGTACAAGTATTCCTTTCACATAGCCTCTTCAGGTCTCTTATACCAAGTATTCTTTTTCTCACTTAGCCTCTTCAGGCTCTCAGCTTTTCTTCTTTCTTACAAAAAGATATTGCGAGTTTTGTTACAAAAAATGATAGCTCTCGTGTTTCGCACAAATACAGTGTTTAAAAACTTAAGATCAGTATCTCAAAGCATTAATTGAATTTACTAGCTTTTTCTCTTCTTCTAAAAAAAACTAAACTTTTTGTCTTCGACTCCGACTCGTATTTATAGTCTTCATCTTCAACTGCTTCTTGATAACTATTTCTTTCTTCTTGTTTCTTGATCTTTGAAGAAACAGTTATTTAGTTGAGTTCTGTAACTAACTCAATCTGATTAGCTATCTGACGTAGTATCGAGTCTTTGTCTTATATTGCTTTCATCTTACTTTTGCTTCCGTCTTAGTTTCTTCCGTCTTACTTTCCTTCATCTTAGTTTCTTCCGCTTCTGTCTTAGTTTCTACCACTTTAGCTTCCATCTTACTTTCTTTCGTCTTAGTTTCGCTTCAGCTTCAGTCTTACTTTCTTTCGTCTTAGTTTCTTCCGCTTTAGCTTCCGTTTTAGTTTGCTTCCGCTTCAGCTTCTGTCTTAGTTTTGCTTTAGCTTTTGTCTTACATTCTTTCGTCTTAGTTTCTTCTGCTTCAGCTTCCATCTTACTTTCTATTGTCTTAGTTTCGCTTCAACTTCTATCTTAGTTTGCTTCTACTTCCGTCTTAGTTTCTTCCGCTTCTGCTTCCGTCTTACTTTCTTTCATCTTAGTTTCTTCCGCTTCAGCTTCCGTCTTAGTTTGCTTCCGCTTCAGCTTATATCTTAGTTTTGCTTTAGCTTTTGTCGTACTTTCTTTCGTCTTAGTTTCTTCTACTTGAACTTCCATCTTACTTTCTATTGTCTTAGTTTCACTTCAACTTCTATCTTAGTTTGCTTCTACTTCTGTCTTAGTTTCTTCCGCTTCTGCTTCCATCTTAGTTTTTATTATCTTAGTTTCGCTTCAGCTTCCGTCTTAGTTTGCTTTTGCTTCCTTACTTCTACTTCAGCTTCATCACTTTCTAATATTATTATTATTTGATTTTCATGAAAATTATTTAAACGTGAACTCATTTTGACTGAACAAATCCCTAATCATGTGTCCCTTTTCTCCACATCGAAAGCATGCTCTAAATAACTTAAAGTACTCTCCATTGTGAAGCTTCCCACAATGCTCACATTGAGGGTTTCTGTATCTGCTCCTCCCTATCCTTCTCGTGGCTCTCACACCTGAGCCTTGCCCTGGCCTGCTTATTCTTGGTAGGGCCACTGCTTCCCATTTTACTCTGAGTATGGTAACTCCTTGTACTCCTCTCAGGCATTGGAGCACTCATTCCCTTCTTAGAAGACCACTCCCTATTCTTCCTCTTCCTGCTCACTTCATTCTTTATATTCGTCGGTTTCTTAGCCTGAAGTGCAGCATCTACCAGTTGCTGGTAGTCACAGAAATTGTGGATCAAGACTTTCTCCTTGATCCCCAAATGTAGTCCTCTCTCAAACTTGCGACACTTATCCTCCTTGTTAGCAACAATGTTGACTGCATACCGTGACAGTTAGGTGAACTTTAACTCACACTTACTCACACTCATGTCCCTCTGTGTGAGGTTTAGAAACTCCCTAGCTTTTTTTTGGATATAAACCCTTGAGAAGTACTTTGTTGTACCACGAACTTTTCTTGAAAATTAGAATTATTAAATGAAATCAAATGAGGAATTGGTGGTGATTTATTCATGAGTAAAGAAAAAAAGAACATTCATGAATTTGAATGATATACAAGATT
>JAOSBK010000205.1:36642845-36663079 GCA_027568895.1 Erythroxylum shatona | reverse complement strand
TTTATGACTCAACCCATATCCATATCCATATCCATCGGTTTTTACGATTTACTGTCCATATCCAAATCCATTGGGTCAGGTAGTGCGGATATTAATCGGGTTAAAAACCCACTGCCATCCCTAGTCTAGTATGAAAGCATTTGAAATATATGTGGTCTAATGTTTCATTTTCTTTAGAACATAAAGAACACTTTGTATTTGGAATTTGAAACTTGATCATGTCTTTAATGCCCAATTTTTGTAGGGCTGCTAAGATGAAGGAAAGAGCTGGAGTTATACCTGATCCCATATCAGCTTATGAAGAGAGAATTTGGCAATACGTCCCAACACCAATTGTTTGCAAGATTGCATTGTAAATTCACGAGACTTGTGAAGTTCCCATTTGATTTCATCTTCTTGGACCTTATTTGGAGAGTAAGCTAGCCAGTGTTCTACAATTGATCTGATTCCTCTACTCATTTGTAAAGGCCAATGCTAATTGTTATTTCAAATCAGTACCTACACTTTAGTATCCTTAGGGATAGAAACTCTTAAAGTTGAAAAGAATTGAGTTTTACAAAGAGACCCTAGATCATGCCAAAAATGTGGTGCTCTTCCCATCTCAAATGTAATGCTTGATATGAGGGTAAATGAAGGATCTTGTGTGCAAAATATGTTGAAAGGTGTATGATTGAGAAGTTTTCTGAGTAATAGACTAGATGCTTTTCTGTTTGATATGATACATGTGAAGCCATCTTACCCACAAGCTTTCTTTATTCCAGCAATTCGCTACAGGCTTTTGGCCAACAAAATTATATTCATCTTGCTAGCTGAATTAATTCCCACCCTCCATTTTGCTTATGAAGACATATAACACTCCATTTAACCTTAACACTACTTCTCCCTTTACAATTCTGTCCATGCCAAATGAAGTCTTGAATGCTCTTGTCAATTTTCTTCAGAACTCCTTTGGGAATAACAAGATGTGATAATAAGTGAATGTGTAAATTGATAAGAATGGAGATAGCTAGCTAAACTTTACCTTTATATGACAAGAATTTATTGCTTCAATTAGGGATTCTTCTATGTACTTCGTCAAGAAGATACCTAAATTCACCTTCCTTGAGCATTTTAGTAGAAATTGGAACTCCCAAGTTTGTCAGACAATTGATGAATAGTAAGTCCAGTATCTTCAATTACTCTCACTGAATCTTCACTACTTTTTCTAGCTAGATAAGCAATAGTCTTGTTTGGATTGAATATAAGACATGATATTTCTTGAAATTTTTGCAATGTTATTAAAATTGTTCTAATAAATGGAGGCTTATTGGTACAAAGCATGAGTAAATCATCTGCAAAAGAAAGTTGAGTGATACCAAGTCCACTGCATCAATAATGAAATTTGAAAATCATATTTTCCTCTATACAAGCTGTGTGATTCTTTGGTGCACATCTATAGCAATGACAAATAGGTAGGGAGAGAGTGGATCACCTTGCCTAATTCCCTAACAGCTTTGTAAAACTAGGTAGGTTCTCAATTCATCATCACTGAGAAAGACGCAGATGTATACAAAAATAAGTTCATATGATAAACTCATTAGGATATCCAAAAGCATGAAGTGAAGCTCCACTCAACAGTGTCATATGCCTTAGTTTCGTGATGTAGATATGAATCTAACCAAGTTAATGAACAAAGTAAATAAAAAAGGGAGCAACAACATTGCAGTTAAGAGGGATGCTCTTATAAGCTAAAAGGTCATTTTGGTTGAGTCGATGTAAATTGTGATTCCTGTTAAGGAGGTTGCAAATACTAATGTCATATAAGTTAGATTTATTGGCTCGAAGGCAAAAACATAAAATTTTAGGATAGAGGAAGATATATTTTTTCTCAAATGGGGTAGAATTTGCAGTATATTGATTTACCAATGCGTAGCAGGTTCCTTCCTTGTACCAACTTTCTTAAAATGTGAACTTGTTCTTAAAATTATATAAGCACCTCCACGTTAGGGAATTGAATGGTGAAGTGAACCTTTCCTTGTAACTTTTTTAAGGTCATAACATTTTTTTTACAACTGAGATCTCCTTCGGGTTGATTATTCTCCTACCATAATGTGAGCCTACTTCTCTTCTTAAGTTGCTCTTCTTACGTTTAGATATTTAGGACCCATAAAAATAATTGGAAATTTCTTTCAACATAAAACCTTCAATGCTAAATCAATTGTAGGTCTAAAAGTGCTATTGAGAAGTAAAAACTTACCTTTCTTTGAGAGCACAATTTTGTACATACTAAAAATGACAGTATTAGATCTTCTGTACTACTTAACCTGTTCAACCCTATTTTTGCCCCAAAGTGACTTATTTTAGATCTATTTACACATAAAACGATGTCGTTTTAGGACAAAAACAGGGTTGGAATATGTTAAGTGATATGCCAAAAGTTCCCATAGCTGAAGAAGCAACCCATAAGGGTTTGAGAGGTATGGCGGTACATTGGGTAGTGGGCCCGAAAACAAAAAGAAGAATAAGTGGGTCCCATCATAATAGTTCTAAGACAGAAAAAGCACGTGAATTGTGCACTTCACACGCAACGATCGACCTGGTTATCTAACCTGGCACAAAAGTGGGTATCACAATTAGGGAAAATTTAGGTAAAATAAAATTTAATTTATGATCAACTGAATTTTATATAATTTACATTTCAACATACCAAATTAGAAATAAGAAAAAGTTTAAGCATTGGAGAGAAAAAATGAGTAGTAAATGATATATCAAAATGGTCAATAAATGAGTCTTAGGAGTTGGAGATGGCGGTAGTGTAGTTTGTCTTGAGTGGAGGCAGATGTTATGTTTGACTTGTCCCTGTGGGTTTGGTAGGGAAAATAAAAATAGCAATTTGTCCTCAACTGATACCCTTCTGCTTCTGACTCTTCCTCCTTAGTGCATTGCAAGATCTATTTGGTCGTGCTCATCCGTATTTCAGATCTGGCTCTTTTAGAATTATAAAATGCTAAAAAAATTAATTACGGAATTATTAAAATAATCATTTTAAAATCCAAAATTCTTAAATTTAGACAATAATAATTGTTAAATTATGGACAAGGGTTTAGATTCTTTGTTATCATTAGTCTATTTAAACTATGGTTTCGTCCCAATAACAAGATAGAACAACTAATCGGAATAGAGGATTCTCATTAGTCTATTTTAACTCTCATTTCTCCCTAATAACAAGATAAAACAACTAATCGAAATAGAGTATTTCATACATTTCAACAAGTAACTCATATAATCTTAGAAATTGAATTTTATTTATGATTCCGTATTCACAGTGTGTTCTAATGGCTAGCCTTTTTTGGTTTATAACAGAATACTGACCTCTACTGACCAATCAAAAATTAAATAATACAAGAGTGCAGACTACAGAGATGTTTTAATTAAAAATCCTTTATTAAAAGTAACAGTAACTTGCAATCATAAGTTAATGCCATAAATGGTAGTGGTTATGATTATTGTACTTTATTATTCCTAAAAGTAGAGCAATCCTGCAAGTTCATTATATATCTTCGATTATTAGTGAAGAAAGTAATAGTTAAACTTTAGGAATAGATTATTAATGAAGGATTGAATCCCTAATGTTGTGAACAGAGCTAGAGGAGGGGGCGGAGGAAGAGTAGCGTTAGTAAAGAAAGAGTGGTGCATTGATGGATGTGCAGTAGTAGTAAGTGGTTAAAGTGTGGAAAACAAAGGTCTACTCTACCCTATTCTACTGCACCATCTTTTTGTGATATTCACCCGTGCTCCTTACATTACATTACATACTTAAAGAAGCTGAATTAATTGTAATTTTCGATGTAGTGGTAAGGAGTGATGACTTTTAGCAGAAATAATTATATTTAGATTATTAATTAGCTTGTTTTGGTATTATCCCTGGTTATTTAGGTTTTCATCAAACAATATGCATCCAACAAAAGGAGTTAAATGTCTGTATCGCATTTCATGTAATTTAAGCAATGTTTTCAATATGTTATCTCTCGTTTTGTCTAGTCTGTTAATTACAGAAACGTGTTGATGCAAATTGGGGTAAGCACTAAATGCTCAACAACTTTTTGTTTTCTCCGTATCCTTGGGATCATGCATTAAGTTGAGATTGAGTTGATGTATCACAAGGCTTTTTTAGTGGAGATCAGATCTCCTCTTCCCGTTATGATATTTCTCAATATAAGAAAATAAATAATTGGTGATGAAAAAACAACGATGGAAAACAAACCTTTGTAAATTACTAACAGAATTTACTCGTCCGTCGGTAAATGCATTAAGAAAATTTAATTTTGTGACGGAACCATACTATCAACAATGCAATGGCGGAAAAATGAATTATTGACATTTATGAAGGAATATTAGCAACGAAAATTTCCGTCTATAAATTTTAAACCAATATGTCATCATCTCCTTGTGGTTGAATGCTGTTAACTTAAACAAAATGATATCATTTGGTTTAATACCAAATGGCGTCATTTTGTGTGGCTTAAAACAAACCCGACTACCTCACCCCTCCCCCCATCGTCGGATCTGCTTCCTTTTTCTCCTCCTCCCTCCTGCGTCTTCTCCTCCAGCAAATTCTCCCCCCCACTTTGTGATCTGTCATCGATGTTGTCGTCGGCATCGGAAGAGGAGCTGGAGAAACCCACCATTGTTGCATTTTCGTGAGTTATATAAACATTCCATTTGAGTTTTGTGTTAATTACATTTGTTTGTTTATTTGATTTGTTTGATATATTTGAGTAATTTGTAAATGAATAACAAGGATTAAGGTTGAAAAATTAGTGTTAGAAGGTTGAGTTTTGAAATTTTTATGTGATATTGGGATGATTGTTTGATGCATATTAGATGTTTATTGAAATGTCTCTTGTTTGAAAAATTGTATTAGTAAGAAGATGAACTTGGTTAATTCTTCCTAATAGGTGTCCTTAATAGTTTGATTTGGTCTGGTCCATTACTTGAATAGTTCTTTAGCGTAATTTTCTTAATTTATAAATCCTTCGTTTTCTTGATTTGGAGTCCAAGAAAGAAGTTAAGTTCTCCTATTATGCTCATCTTGAACTTCCTAATCATAAAGTTAGGAAATTATTACATATATTGTCATTAATATCATAAATAATAACATCATCAACTTAAATTTGAACAATTACGATATCATGCTTATACATTTTAATAAAGAGTGTAGTGTGAACCTTGCCTTTAGATAATCCATTTTATAAAGGAAATGCCCTTAGTCTAGGTACTAAAGTCTACACTTTATTCCTCTCAAATTGATTAAACATGTTGGGCCCGGGTCCCGGATCCCTATTCCCGAGGTGGCCCCTCAGGCTGCGCCCTCGACGAGCTTCCCAAAACTGCGGACCCGATCCCAACAAAACTCCTCATTCATAGCAAGTCCCTAACTTTCATCATTAAGGGCCTCTTTTATTGTCTTAGATTCAGTTTAATAAATTAAGGTCATATGACAAAAATCTTTACGTTGAGGTCTAGTGATTACCCCTTATTAAACATCATCTAAATTTTGATTTGGAGGTTGACTTTTCTTTCAATTTCTAATCTCGTGGGAGTTCCTCATCCTTCTTATTTCCTTCACTTAGTTCAACAATATATTCATGATTGATTTGTTGGTGATCATTTTTAATTCCAAGAAAGGCTAATGACGTTAGATCTTTATACATACCTATCTCATCTCTTCAAAATCTTTCTTGGAAATTAGAGGGTTATATTCATAGAAAAGACATGCATATATTCTTCAATTGTAATTTCTTCCTATGAAATGCCCTATTAAATCCTCACAAAGTTTTCAAATCTTTAATTTTTAAATTCCCTATTATAGTCACTCCTAATAAAGGCAACAAAACTTTTATTTTCATTTTGTACCCTTTTGATAAATTTGACAAATGCCCTATAGAGCCTTCATCTTTGTTTGCTAAGCACAAGACTAAAGTAAATGTACTAAAATTATCAATTATGATGAAAGCAAAAAATTAACCATCTAAACGAACAACCTTAGTTGTTGTAAATAAATCCATACGAAGTTGTTGTAAAAGTCTAGTGGGAGTTACTATTTTTTAACTTTTGAATGAGATTTTGGTTTGTTTTCTCATTTGACAATGAATACAAGTCTTTTTGAAATTTGGCCTCTAGAAGCCTATTTACATGTTGTTTGGAGATGAGGTTAGAAATGAGGCCTATACTTGCATTCCTAAGTCTCCTATTCCAAATCCATGTGTTTTCTCTAATAAAAATTAGACAATTCATATCTTGGTTAAAAAAAATCATCAACATCAATTGCTTTTATGTTTCCTTCTCTTTTTCCTTAAAAAAGTAATGCACGATATCCCTTTAAATTATAATTTTAGCCTTTATCACGTAGTAGGCTCATATTTAACAAGTTATACTTCAATCTATCAACTTAAAGTACATTATCAGTAATTTTGTGATCTTTCTTACCAACATTATCAATGTGAATTATCTTACACTTGGCATTATCTCCAAAACTAAAGAATTCTCCATCTTTGTCTCTTAGAGTTGAAACTTAGAACCCCTAGCATTCATATACCTTGAGTGTCTACTATCTTGTACCATTTGTTCCTTCTTTTTCTAAAATGCCTATAAAATAACCCAATTAATACGTTTTAGGTACCCAAATAGCTTAGTTCTTTAGTTGTTAGTCTCCTTCTTCTTTTTTACCCACTTGCTTGAGAGTATTCATTACTCTTTGTAAGAAGGAAAATTTGTAAATATGCCCATATTTACGATAAAAATAACCTACTATGTCATATGATTTAATTCCATGACGATGACTTTAATGTATTATTCAACAAATCACCTTATTTCCTTTTCTATATATTGAGTAAAATATTGAATTCAAATTCTTATATTTCTAAAAAATTCAACGAACAATGAATTTCAGGTAGAAATATGGGACCAAAGAGACAACATAATATAATGCGGCCCAAGTTCAGAGGGCCTAGGTTCAGAGGCATGTTCAGAGGTACTTACTGTGAAGGTGAACCGTCACAGTCTACAGCTGGCACTGACTCACCTCCTCTCCCTCCAGGACCTAAAATTGCGGCGGATGAGGCATCACCTGCTGCCCGTCATGCTACAGCATCCCCAACTCATACATCATCCACTACCCCTTTATCGGATGAAGCAGACGTCCACCAGCCTGGAACTGAAGAACCTGATGGAAGAAAGTACATAACAATTGTCAATAATCTATAAGTGAAATAACATTAAACACTAGTTGGTTTTAATTAAGTTATAGGTTTATCAATTTTTTCATTGTATAAAATTACTTCTTATATTAGGTTGATTCCGTCTGGAGCGTGTTCTAGAAATATGACATCAAAATTTAAGGAAAGAATTGATCTTGAGGGTTATGAATGAAAGAATATCTCTCAGGTCACAAAGAGATTTTACTTTCAGGAGTTTGAGGTACAATAAAAATTTATTTTCTTTTTATATTGATTTGTATAAATTAATTAGATAAATATTATTACGTTATAGTAGTTTAAAATTTTCTTTTATTTCAGAAAGAATTTTTTTGAGATTCTAGTTTCGACCCCATTATACATAAAGTATGGGAGAGGCGAGTTTGTACACATTATCGCGACTTTATTGGTGCAATACACAAGACTGGTGTATGACCGCCTTATATTTCAGAGCAAATATGGAGTCATTGGCAGGAGTATTAGACATCACCTGCGCAATGTCTATCTTAAGATGTAACTTCATCAACAGACGTGGAGATCCGAGGGGAGAGAGTCTTCCCGTACATAAGAGAGAGAGTCTTATTAATAACCCACCACGAGCATGCACAGAGACTTATAAGTATCTAAACTTGACACTTATATTGTAGATGTTTTACTTTGTTGTATTCTGCATAATGATAATGGTATAAATTTTTGATGCCATATATGACTGTGCTGAGTGATTTTATTTGTTCAAAAGGGAGGAAGTATCACAAAATAAAGGAAACTTTGTCGAAATTTTTATAAAATCTAGTTCACATGTAACATTTTAAGTCAAATATGTAGGAAAAGTCTATGGACATGAAGCCTATACCTACTCAGGTGTTTTTACACACTCATACGAAGAAGCACGACGGTGTGACATTTGTCAACAGTCGATGTAGAGAACTGAATGTATGTGAAACTAATGGTTTATTATTATTTCTTAATAATTATCATTTGTTAATATAAACATTGTTTCTTAATATGACCAAATATAAGAAATCATTCAGCGACAGTCTCAGCAGGAATAACCTGTTGATGAGAGTCAGATGTATCTTGATGGGTGGTAGGGACCATAATGGAAGGATCTTCAAGCTAGGTTCATTTGCGAACACATGTTATAAACAATCTTCCACATCTAGTATAGTAACATCGAGTAGATGGTCACAAACTGATCAAGTCAGTCGGCTTTAGACAACAGTGGACACATTGATAGACATCATAGCTCAACTGAGACAAGAGATGGATGAGTTAAAGGCGAGAGGTAGCACCTCTTAAATTACAAACATTTATTCTGTACACTTTAATGTTTTCATTATTAATGAAGATAATTTTAATTTTATATCATCAAGTAACTTTCTATTTAAACAAATTAAATATATAAACAAACAAATTTATTGTGCACAGATAATTCATAACTGTTGAAATTATGCATTTATCATAAGATCATGAAATAAAATTTAATGTCAGGATTTTTTAAAAAAATGTCATAAGTTTAGTTATTGATGGAATATAAAAAATTGTCGCAAAAAAGCACTATATTTATCGACGGAATATATTAAACCGTCAGTAAATTGTATGATATTTACTGACCGTTCTTCTTCTTTTGTCAGTAATATTGCAACCTTTTGCAATTATTTGAACTACTATTTACCGACTGTTTTTCTTTTTCCATTGACAAATTTATCGACGAAAATAGTCCTCTGTCGGAAAATTTTACCGACACTTATGTCTGTTCGTCGGTAAATTTTACAGATGGACGGACACGTGAAAAAGTCTGTCGTTAAATTTACACTCGTATTAACGACGCCTTTGTCCGTCATTAAATTCTGTCGATAATTTGTTTTACTGATACAATCCATGTATTTTTCGTCGGTGTTCTCTATCAATAATCTATAGATTCGTTGTTGTGTCTACCATATTTTATTAAATTTTATTTATAAATTTATATACATTTTTTAAATATATAAATAAAATTTAATAAAATAGGATTGAAAAAGGGTAACTGACGTGTCTTCAGGGCTAGCAAACAGAAGATTTGATACTACTAGAATGAAGAAAAGATAGGTCTAGGTAGCCAACTAAGCATTGCTATTTGCTACAAACAATAAATGAGAATCTATGACAATATCTTCAAAAGCTTGGAGTTTACTGTGTAAATTAATTCGCCAGCCTTCGTGCAGAGCCAATGTCTCCATCTCAGAGGAAGGCCTCATATTTTGGCGGATCTTCCATGTACAACGATGGCTGGTGGTTTTGAGAAATCAAAATTTATGATGTGGTCCTTAAAATTAGGTGCATGCTAATTATTATTTATCATATTTGTTTTGTATTCAGGAGGGGAGGCTTCTTATTTATCTGCTTTTAAAGCAGATTAATCTTTTAATTGGTAAATTAACTATTTTTTTAAATAATGTTGAGCTAATCAGCTTTATTACTGTTACTTATTGCTTGCTTCTTGCGACGTTAAGCTTGGACTGGTCTCGTCTATTTCTTGTTCATCAGGGCTTTTAAGCTTTCACATAAACTACATTCGGCATTCAAACTTCAACCATGAGACTGTTCTCCTGTTGAATGAGTTGTAATATGCTTTTAGAAACTTTGATAATTAAGTGTGTACAGAAGAGAGAGGTTGTTTTAAGTATAGTATAAATTATAATTTCAATATTACTTTTCTATCTGATTAAACTAATTAATGATTTTTTTTTCCCTTCATGAACGATGATGGATATGGACAATGACCTAAATGCGACACCATTAATAAACACGAAAAGATTGAACACTGTGATGCACAATGTGGGGCTACCACATAAACATAAACAAGCCATCACCAATAATGGCTGAGATGAAGCAACACATGATGGTGGTTTGCGTTGGAAACACCTTGTATTGTTTCTACCCATTTTTAAGTCATGGATCCACTCATTCATCAACATATTATTCAATAAGCATCAAGTAAATTTTAGTTTCTCTTCGCACATTATTAAGTGTAGATTGTAATGGTAAGCGAAATGGGTATATGATTAGATTCTTGAAGAAAATAGAAGATTTCATAGTTGTGGAAACCCCACAAGAAGATAAGACAATGAGGGTTAAGCAAGTGTGTCTTTAATTAGAAATAAAAACTTACATACTTTTATGTGTTCCACAAGTTTCAAAACTATGAGAAATGGGGTAATGGTGGTGAAGAAGAGGGTCATTGCGTTCCCATTAGAAGATTGCTGGGCCCAAATCCAAACACTGGTATTGTTTCCGACTCTCTTTGAGTCGTATGTCTACAAAGCCTCATAAAATCATGGATTTGAACAGACTTAATTAGCAATTTCAACGAAAGAGTTGTTACTAGTTAGAGGAAAGAACTAAAAGTAGGAAAATTCGTGTATCCCAAGGTGAAGAAGAAGAAGTGAAAAATGTATCATATTTTCTACTTTAAGTACAATTGGAATTCAATGTAACATCTTGAAAGAGCAAGCACCAAGCAGATCACAGTTGCAGTTGCGAGTATTGTTGTTGCTATCGATACAAACGCTAATAGAAGTCTCGTATAGAGTGATTAAGGCATTTGGTGTTAAAGTTGAACAAGCATGTTGGACGAGGGTAACGAAGTTGTGTGATTATGGTCGCCTTCGTAGGTTACAGCAAACATTGTAGGATCCTCCATACATCGCTCCACATGCTTTCTTGCAGGACATCCCCTCATGCTGCTACATTTGTAATAGCTCCTGATCAATGCTAGAGTTATTAATACTTTGTCTTTGGTCCCAAAATCACGGAAGATTATTTGATATGTCATCTCCATCATTTGATAAGACATAACGATCTTGCATACAGAGGAATCATCTAATAATGTGGGTGCAGTGCAGTGCAGTGACTGAAGAGAAGCGGCAGAAAGCAATATTTATATATCTGACATACCTTGGATGTGGAGATCCTTTTATAGGTTTCTGTCCATATTTCCTCCAAGAATGATCATCCTGGGGTATGTCACATGATTTACTGCTTGAAGCTGGTACGCGAACTGTTGTCTTGAGTCTTAATTTCCTGTAGAATATCTTTCCAAAATTCAAACTTCGGAGAATAATGCAGTAAAAGAGATGCAGATCAGCTAGTTGACATAACCTACTTGTGACATTGCATGTATTCAACTCTGTTTCGACTGAGTCCAGTAAATTATGCAATAATAGTAATTGCACAAATTCTACAACTCATGACTCATCAACTATAGATGAACGCAACATTGAGCAAATACAAGATATCCCAAAAAGCTATGAGAAAAGAATAACTGCAAAAACCACCCGAATCAAAACCATCGTTTTTGTATTTCTTCACTGGAAGTTAATTAAACAGAATGGAAAGTTTTGGACAAGGATTTACCTCCTCCTCGAGCAATGACATCCGCTGTTTGAGGATAGACATTTTCTTTTCTCCTCTTTACTCTTAATCTCACCGCTCATCTTGGAAAATATAGAGGAATCATCTCGAGAACCAACAATTTCCGATGATAAGGACATAATCTGCTTGTTTACGCCACTTGCATCCAAACCAAAATGTGTTATGCTTGGCTTCAACGAGGACGAGGAAAGGTTCAAGCCCAGCACCAATTTGCCAGTGACATCGTTACTGGTCTCAGGCTTCTGTTTCTCCACGTAAAATAAACTCTTGGGCATTGCCCCCGCTGTTGGTTGTATACTTTTTAAAGGAAAGTTCTGTATAACTATGTTTCTTTGTGTCAAGTTGTGGGCAGAATTCTGAGGCAGAGAGAATGGGCTATCCATCAACAAAGTTGGATTGATGTCATGATAACGAGGCACAGGACCTTTCCTGATCCTCTTACAATCTGAATGTATAGATCCATCAATCAGGTTAAGCAGATTTCTGAATTCATTTACTGCACTTTGCGCAATCAAGCTTACTTCTTGATAGCTTCCTTTCTGAGTTTGGCTCGAAATACAACTAAGGAGATAATGAGCATGTTTGAAGCTACTCATAGCAACCTCCAAAACTTCGAAATCCCGTCTGCGGTTCCCTGAAGCACAAACATCTGAAGCTTCCTTCATGTTTCGATCCTCGACAAATCACGGAAACCAAACAACCTGGAACATTCACCGTGATTCACGTTCTGCCAGAGGCTTGAGGCATATTTTCTACTAACAACATCCTTGTCCAAACTTGATTGACGCAGGTAATATCATGTCCGGAAAGCAGCCAAAACAATCTACTTCTAATAATAACGTTCTGTCAGGGGGGTTATTCTTACAATCATATACTTGAGGTATATTGTGTATCAATACACTTGTTCAAGCTTGGTTGATGCAGATGCCTTTATGTCAAACAGATTGCCAATACAGACAACGGTAGCTTGTTTGCCATCACTAATCTATAGAAAACTGGAGGATTCCGTACAAGGCATGCAATTAAATGAGGGAGAAGATAGATAATGGTGCTGTAGAGCAGTAGAGATATACGATCAAGTTGCAATTTGTTGGCCTAATTCATGCTCGACTGACAATTAACACACTGATGAACAGAGCAAATTTTAGAAAACACGCAAGGAATTTTAGACGAGGAGCAAACCTCATAAGCCATGACCTATTTCATTCATGGAGCTCTTTGAATGGCTAGTTCCAGATGATAAGTTTGCTGGGAAAATGTATTCTTCCATGGTTCACTCTAAAACATAATCATAAGATAGCCGAATGACAAAACAAGAAGTTCGGGAATCAAAAAATATATCAGAGTGGATTTCAACATAAACAAGGGGGAAAAAAAAGAGCTTATGGATCGATCAGTTTGGCTTTTGATTTAATAAATAGTTATCCCGTTTATGTTTTTGGACTGCAAATGAGTACAAGATAAAGCGTACAAATATTCAAAGGTTTAGGTGAATAGTTTTGACCTCATCTGTCGAAATTCCACTTGCCCGTGAATCTAATCCACTAAACAATCCAATCCAATCCAACCAACCAAACGCAATCAAGCCGTCACCGTCACTCAAGAACTTGGACTTTTGGTTTATTGGTGTTTATCCTTTTTAGAGTCTATTATTGGAGTATACTTGTTCCTAAAGGATGGACTTCAGTGGCTTTGCTTCCACTCTTCCCATTATTCCTTGTTTTTTCCCGCTCTCATCACATTCATGACGTCTTGTCCAATGCACATTTCAGAAGAATTCTATCCTCAACTGGCCTTTGAGTTCGGGATATCTCGAATGACTGAACCCGCAAGTTAGATACCTGGGGGGTTGATTATCTCAAATATCATGCACTATTCTGATGCGAGGAATTCAGTGCTTCGCTATTAGGAGGGAGCCTATTTGCTCTCCGACAAACAATCAATATCAGCATTTGACATCACATGCACACCAAAATTTATTGCTGTTGAGTCACAGCTGTTCTACACATTGTGTAATGAAAAACTTGCGTAATTGCAAGGTACTCGTTCACTTTGTTTATCAGGGGAACTCAGTGTTCATGAAATAAATTTAGTTTGATTTAAGTTGGAAACCCGAGTAAATGTTGCATTGGAGTTGGACGCTTGTCCTTACTGCAGAGGGAAGCAACAAGAGCACATGAAATTGATCAGCTGACTTCATTAAAAAGAATAGAAAATGGACCACTCAGTATTGAGATCTTCTCCTGTCGCCTGCTTCACTAGGAAGAACCTGATAAAAGTGCAAATAAAGACATTGAGTAGGTCCTTTATCAAGACAACCAAAAATCTAATCTTCAATTGCCATCACGTATTCTGGGCTGTACCGTAATCTCTGATTAAGAAACGCACGTTACGTCAGCTGAGTACATGGATGTAAAGTGGAGATATTAAGAGTCCATAAACTGTAGCATGCACATTTTGGTTGGCATTGATGTTCTTTGTTGTTTTATTTTGAAAACAAATAGCTCTGCCCAGCAACCAGAAGGCTCCACCATGCATTTCTCTATTGAATATCAGCTTAGTAGTTGCTCTTCAGTGCCTACGAAAATCTTAACATCTCCTTTCCTGATTCCAACTCAATCAAATTTTGTGTAGGCAGCTTTCTTTGCCTTTCGTATAAGAATTAACAAAGAAATAAGAATGTAGCAACCCACAAGATGGTAAGATGAATTAATTGCTCCAGTTAGCGTTTAAAGTCTGAATATCCAAAATGATCCTACTGGTCTAAACCCGGAAAATAAGGTCATGCAATGCAATACTTGCATGCTATCTGGACTCCAATGAATTTTGTCGAGCCTTCTAATGCCACTATGAACTTCTAACTGAACTTTCCTGAACCATATCTTCTTCTAACAGAGTTGAGTCTTGAACGTCTATTCTTGACTAATGAGAAACAATTATCTTCACGAAGCCCCATCTTCGCTCTCATTTGACGGTACTCCCTCGATCTTAAAACGCCTTCCAGAATGTTTATGTCTTCAAGAATTTCGTCTGCAGAAAGAGAAACAAGATCAGGTAGTATCTCCCTCTGGAAATCTTTCATTCTCCTCCCCCGTCTCAACTTCAACCCAAAATCTTTCATCGCCGTGTCATTTACTTCCAATGCATTTGATGATGCAGAATCGTCCATCATATTGCTTTCTGCAAGGTTCAGTGTCATTAACTCAAAGGTATCAGAAGAATATTGTGGCCGCTCCATCTTCTCATTTTCAGCCTCTTTGAATCCAATATTTGTATGAGAATCATGAAAACAAACTGAAATCTCTGAGGACATATGGATTAGTGATTCGGCTGCTATTTGGATCAAATCATTAACTTCAGCTGATTCTTCTTTCTTGTCAGAGAGATTGGTTTTCAGGTCAAAACTGTGAGAAATTGCTGGTCCAAGCTCACATAATGAGACTTCAGTAAGATGACATCCAAACTGGGATTTAGAACTTTCATTAGGAATATCAGACGTGATCCGGGAGCATCTTATATAGGAGGGGGCAGTCTTAACATTGCTTGAATCATTGTCTGAAATGCACGACTTGCATGAAACAGGAGATTTAGTTCCTTCTTGTTCTTGAAGTTTATTTTGAACTTTATCATTGAATGATAAGACATTATCATCCACTTCACTCTTTTCACAACTCAACTCTCTTCGACACAGAGATCCTTGGTGCAGATTATTTAAAGTATCATTGGAAGTTTTTGACTTCAGGTCAAATTTCTCAACCTTATGGTCACCACTGCAGTGGCCAATGGACCCAACCATTTCTAACTGTGGCCTGGACATGGATTCTGGACCTGAGCAGCTTCCTATATTATCACTTATTTCGTTGCACTCAGATATTTCGGGAGAAATGTCTATGCACTTATTTGGGCTTTTCAAATCCACAAGAGCAAGATTTTCAACACTGCCTTCGCAAAGCACGTGGGTCTTATAAATGTTAACTTCTTGTTTCCCCGATATAGTTGGAGCTTTTCTTTCCTTAATACTATCAAAATGTGTTGCTGAACTATCTGCTGGGCTGGCTGTTGGAAAATAAGCGACTGTATGATCATCAGGGTAACAAGCAGATTCATCAATGTAAGCTTTGTTAAGATCTAAATGGCTTCCATGATGGGGAATCAACTGCAGTAATTTTGTAAAGGAATTGTTGTTTGAGGCAGCATTTTTGTACTCTTTGATTCCTGCATAATAGATAAATGAGAAGAGCTACAGCTTGCTAGATCAAATCTGCAAGAAAATGTCAAAAGCCTATAATATCTGGTTTCATGCAGATAGTAGCAATTACCATTGGTGGATAGGGTCCGTTCTGGGCAGAACTGACCATATTGTTTGGGAGAACAACTTTCTGCAATATCATAAGGAGGATATTTCTTAGCACTCAATGAGATGATTGGATCAGGGAAGACACGAACTTCTGAATCAAACTTGCTTTTGGGATGTAACTCCAAAGTGGCAGATCCAAGATATTGTCTGTGTCTTAGATGCCCTTCTGATTTCAAATCAACTGACACCTCCAAATCGATCATGTCAGGAGAGAAGGAAGGAGTCTCCTTATCCAACAAAACCCCACTCGAGTCTATCAATCTCTGATCGTCATCTGTAATGCTTAAGGAAAGCTTCAACTCTGCTGGAGTCGAAGGCATAACAATAGAAAGAGGCTTCTTGGCATTTCCTTTAATTGGTTTATGTTCCTCAGCATGGTTAATGAAGTCATCAGCAGAAAGTTGAAGATCAAGAGGTTTCTGCAGAAGCCTATGATGTGCACTTTGGAAATCCTCCAGAAGCTCACAGCTCCCTGAACGTGAGTGGTCACCCTGAAGGACAAGTTTATCATATGAGCTTCAGAGATGCATATCATATTATGCCCATAACAACATGAACATAAAGTCCACTTGTTTATAAACATATGACCTACAAATAACTTAGGGAAAGGCTTGCTAAGAATCCAGCTTAAATAGCAGAACAAATTAAGTGAGACCACCAACTAAGTATCTTTAGTGATCAGATTTGCCAACCATAAATGGAGGTCCTTGATAGGACCTTAAATAAGGCATGAACTCCAGGTCTATAAACACCAAACATGGGAAAGAAAAGAACACCAGAGATTCAAAATAAGAAAATAAAAACGTTCTTTAATCAAGGACCCTTCCGAGTCACAATCTGTAATTGGTGGTTTTGTTTACCTTGCTTATTGATAAAATATTTACTTCTTTAGCATGTGATTTGCATGTCATAGAAAATGGAATGGGTGGCAGAGATGACTGTACTTTTGCAGTCCATGAACTGTATCTGATGCAGTCCTGGAAACCAAGATCTTTCATTAGGGATTTTTGTAGCCCGTAGAGCCGATGGAGTTCATGGACCTGTATATGTATCATTATAAATAAATGTAAAATAATTTTGCACATGAATAAAAATCTATAACAACATTAATAGCATCATGACTATCCTTAACAGCAGAGCCACATTGGTGGCTATCAACCAAAGATCAGAGGAATCCCCTTTACTTATGTAGCCAAAATAAAGTAACAAATGTTCAAGTCAAGTTAAAAATAAGGTTGGCAAGCCAAGGACTTGTTTCAGAATTACATGACAGCTAAAAACATACGTGATCCCGAGGTGAATTCAATACCTGATTCCTAAATATGAACTCCTGTTCGATCATTGTCTGTTTAATCACTTCTTGTAGTGACGTATATCTTTGTATGGAATTAGTATCAATCTCTTCTAGCATCAGCATTGTTTCCTCACAGGAACTCCACAACTACTTCAGCTCCACTTACATTTTCAAATGCTTCATGACAATTAGTTTCAATAAGAATCTTCCTAAAAGCTTCACGCTTGCATGCATTCCACAGAAATTGTCAGCTACAAAATCAGCAGCATCAATATTATTTCCAATTCCAGAAAGACAAAGCTATACACAATCCTAGTACAATTAACTTCAATAAAGAGAAGCAATTCTGACCGGAATAAATTCAACAATTAAAAAGAAAAGACATATTATTGGTATGGAAGTCAAAAGGAGATAATGAATGAAAACAAGGAAGATCAGGCAGTGTATGGCACTTCCATTTTTAGCATTTTGTTCTATCCCATGTTTCCAGCTTCTGTGGAGTTTTCTGCTTTGCATGTTTCTCTTTTTCAGTCAAAAAGAAAGGAAAATTATGGTTATATTTACTGGAAAACTTCGGCATGTACATGTACTCAAATTCTTACACCTTCCAAATGTTTGAAGAACTTTTTAATTCAGCTAATCACCAAGCGGCAGAACCGACAAATATGAAAGCAAGGGTCGAAGAAACTATTTTCACACATGCAAGGGATTGAAGTGCAGGAACTATTTTTATTGACACTGAAACATGTTCAGATTCAGTTATAGGTCCATGTCTACGATATTGGACATGATATTTAAGCACTAACCTATGGTGGGCCCATGTAGAACATGTCTCTACGAGTTTTTTGACACAATCACTTTCATCAATAAACGAAGTACCATTCAATATTAGTTCTTCATCATCACTAGCACTTATATCCCTTATGTGAACTTCCAATATGGTACCTTTCCAGATATGTCTTCACAAGAAGGCAATTCACAGCACTAGTTGCTGCAGCAACCCTCATTTTATACGAGGGGAAAATAAGCCGCACAAAGAAAAGCCAGAAACTGACAACTTAGGTGCAGGAATATATAAAAAGTCCCCAGATTTGGGCAAATTGACACAACATCAAAATGCAGTTTATCGGAGTCGCTGACATTCTGTTCCCGTCCAACTGTTTAGTTTCTTAAATTTTACTTGACAACATTCCCGAGCTGCGGTTACAAAAACCTTTTCTGTACCCAATGGGGCACAACCGCTTAGATATTCAGAGGTTAACAAACCCAATAGACCACGAAAGCCTCATTGTGCTCACAGATTCTCTGCTCGACTATCATCGAATAGCTAAAAATAGAATCGATCATTAACTTCGTAACAACCACCTAAATGCCAATTAAATATATGCATATGAACCTCGTGATGACCGAAACATGATCCAAGTTCTTGTCTTTGGCATGAAAATCCTGAACTTTAAAGGATTCTTGTAACGTAAAAGAGCATTAATCTGATCAAAATCAGAGGGCATTGGTGCAGTAAACAAAGAAACGCATACGACAAAGTTCATAACAAAAAGGTTACCTAATAAATAAGAAGCTAAAAATCCCATAAAAAGCAAACACAGTGAGAGAGTACCAGATAGAGAAGAGCCCAAAAAGAAACAATCAGCAGCTTCTGCAACTGGGTTTGTTTCTTCAGAGTCCCATGTAATGAAGGACAATATAAATCATACAACCCATTATGAGAAAGATACCCAGGACAGGAAACGATTTAAACAAAAGAAAAAGAAGAAAAGTGAATCAGATCGGTGGGGTTGGAAAAGAGAAGCCATGGAAAACATAGATAGAAATAAACTCTTTCGCTTGCTCTCTCTCTCTCCCTCTCTCTTTGTTGGGAGGAAGGAGACTAGTGAGCTCAGTATGTGTTGAGGTTATGTTCGTGCGATCATATCATTACCTGTTATGGTACTTCTTCCAGTTCTAGTTACCAACCTCTTTCTCTCTCTATGTATATTTTAATGTATAAAATTATTATATATACATTTTGTTTTGCTAATTTTTTAAGACAAGTGGGTTACTACTGGGCTTTGAAGACAAAAGACAGTTTCCAACTGCAAGTGCAGGTTGGTTATCTTTTAATTATACTACGTGTCTCTTGGGCGTCTTTTACCATTTTGTCCCTCCACCTTTTCCTTTTCCTTTTCTGGGCTCATGTAGACATTCTCCAAAAGGTTTGGTTAAAATGTCATTTCTTCTTTATATGTTTTGTTATGTCTCTGTAAGTGCAAGTCAATTTAATCCTTAGTTTAAATGCGAGAAGCAATGGACCCATAACTTGATGACAGTGATGAAGAGAGGTCAGGACTCGGGACCACTTAGCTTTACGGGAGTGACGGGTCATATACCCCTAGGATTCTTTACCGCTGTTGGACGCCATTATTGTCAATTTATCATCGGGTACTTACCTATCATTCCATAATATTTAATTACAAATACATGTTCTTCAATTCTTTACTACGACTAGGTAATAGATAAAGGTTAAAGTCCTTTTTGAAAAAGGTGGTAAATTTGTCTCCTTGATAGAAATCCATAAATTTTAACCATATTACAGTGACGTGCTATGTAGACTTTTTTTTAAAAAATTGTTTAGAAATCTTTAAATTAAATTCATTAACGAATTATATTTAATTATATTAATGAGATTGAATTTAATTTAATTTACACTGTTTGGAACAAACTCAGTAATATTATAAATAAATTCAATTACACTGTTTGGAATGCGAATGAATATAATAAGGAATGAGAATGAATATTATTATTATTATTATACTGATTGGTTAAGAAGAAGGAATGATCACTATTACTATTAACAATAGTTAATTTGTAAAAAATATTGAGAAATAAAAATTTATTATATTTTAATTAATTAATTAATCATATTTTAATTACTTATATT
>JAOSBK010000205.1:36599602-36612860 GCA_027568895.1 Erythroxylum shatona | reverse complement strand
ATATGTGAAATATTTAAAAATTATTGTTATTTCATATTAATTGTCATTATTATTTATTATTATGATTTTTGAAAATAGGGTTGATATAAATAATAAACTAATAAAATATACAATACAACTGTACAATATATCAATGGACTATTTTGAAAATTTTAGGACTTATTTTATAAATTTAAAAATTACCCGAAATGGTATTGGTACTGGTATAGTACCGGATATTGATACAGTACCATACCAAAGCTCAATTCGATACCAAATTCGTTATGATATTTGCAACGTTGACTTTATCTAAAAAATTATGTCATTGTCCTAAAAAGTTTCCAATTGATGGAAACGGTCATAGTTGCCGGAGACACTAACATCTTTTAAAAGTATAGTTTTTTAAGTTACTTAAACCTTATATGCTATCTAGAAAAAATCTTTATAATTTTAATATTCTTAGTATTTTGAAACATATATATGCTCTTAAACAAATTACATTCTTCTCAAATTAATTTCTTTTATTCTAATTAAGTTAACTTAAATGACATAATTTATTTTATTAATTTGTAATAATTTAGAATTAGTAAAAATAATTATACAATTTTGTAAAAAAATTCATTTACTTAAATTTTATAATAGTAAAAATAATTAAGATTTTTTAATGTTTAATATGTTTAAATTTTCATTATATAAAAAGTAAATTTTGTCATGCTAATAATATAAACAACATTCTCAGTGCATAAGGATTTTTGCTTTGTTAAGTTGGAAGGTAGGACATTAATTATATACCGTGTTCTTTTTGTATTTTACAAATAAGTCATTTTCATGATTCGAATCTTTGAGCTTCTGTTCACAAAGGAATAAGTATAATGTTGTTACACTATATAAGATAAAAATAATGTTATACAATCCTAAAAATACACGCGACGACGACCGCCAGAATTTAAATTTCTGTTGTAGGAAAAAACAACAATTCTTGGAAATTGGCTCGTTAAGGCATTACATGACTGAGTTCGCTGAAGAGAGAGAGAGAGAGAGACTTGTGGTAGAGAGGGAAACTCAGGGAGTCATAGGATTTTCCTCGAACTATTTGTGGGCTGTCATAATCGCCCTGTTTTATATCACATACATGGATTCTGTAAAGTTCACCCAACGGTCAGACCTTTTCAATATTTGCCCGTGTGTTTTGAACGCCTCTCTTTAACGTCCATAGTCTCCCTTATAAGAACCAATAGGTCAAAAGATCCCTGCTTTTTGGATCATTAAAGCACGATCAGAGTGTTTCTTAGATGGCAGATGCATCTGGGTTTTTTAATCCTTCATTTCCAAGCTTAAAGAGTAGGATTAAGCCTTCAATGGAGGCTTCTGGATCTGGCTTTTACTTCACTGATAGAATCTCCAAGAGGGTATCGTGCTCCAGCAACGTTGAAGGCGCAGGGAAGCTATCCCCCTCCGAGTCTCGAGCACCTTGGTGAGTGCTTTGGCGATTTAATCATTCCTTTTTTAATGCTTTTTGATTCTATTGGGGTTTTGCTTCGGGCTGTGGGATCTCTGCTTCACTAGTCTGCTTGCATACGGAATGAATGGGGGATTTGTGTGAAAGTCAACTGTCTTGACGTGGCAGTTGCAGTTGAAAATACCGAAAGGCGTTCATTTGGACTGAAAAAGAGATAACGTTTGACTCTAGCTGTAAAAAGCGAAGAAGTATCTGCTACACGGATTAAGGGCTAGTCGTCATAGTGCGGTTAACTATTATTTACCCCAAGTTATAGTCGAATTTAATATTCTTTTGGCATGACATCGCTTCAAGGATAACTTTCCGGTGGTTGAGCGTTTGGTTTAATCAGGCCATAGAAAGATAAGATAAGAACTAACTGGGTACTAAACTTATGTATTGATTACAGCCGAGTGATGGAGCTAAAGATCATGGACTAAAAGATTCAGCGTGATCTTTCAGGTCGGCATATGTGTTTTTTCAGGTGACAAACTGGCTGAAATTCATATGTACAAGGATAAACAATAAGTTAGTTTGGAGGGACTACGGAAATTAATTTAGTCTCAAAGGTCAAGTTTCATGCAGTAATAAAATTTGCAAGTGAACAAAGATTAGTAGCATTGATGCAGCAATTTGATGTTTTGCCGCCAACTGATTGCCCTGAATGTTAATCGGGATTATGTTTCGTTAGCAATGAAGGAAGGGATATTGATCTTGGTGAATAAAATGGATTAAATAGCTGAATGGCATTCTCAGCTACAAAAAGTTGTGCAAGGACAGGTTAGAGTAGTCGTGTCAACTTCCATCGTAATGCATCAAGTTATTTCTCCAGTTGACAATTGTGTCTCTGTCCTGATTACCAATTCGTAGACAAAGCAGTTAGTCTTTAGCCAAAACACTGATAATGAAAGACAGAATTTCCAACTCAGGCTCTATATAGGTTTGAGAAATGGTTGAGATTTATGTTTTGAAATATTGATTCTTATATTATTGCACATAGTTCAAGTTTTTCACTTAATTAAAAGTTGCTAGCTACAGATATGGTAAAGGAAACAATTTATACATATTTCTTGTGACCTTACTATTTCAACAGGCTTGTCAGTAAAGGCTGCAAGTTAGTTGGTTGTGGCTCAGCAGTGCCCACTCTTCAAGTTTCAAATGATGATCTTGCAAAAATTGTTGATACTTCTGATGAATGGATATCTGCTCGGACTGGGATCCGAAATCGAAGAGTTCTTACAGGTCATTTACTTTCTTTTAGGTGCATCTTGGTTTTATATGGTAGAAATCTGAAAACTCTGGATGTGTACCTTTTGCTCGTGGCTTACTCTGTCAAGTGGTTGCAAGCTTGGTTTGAGCTTGTTAATGGAGTTACTTAAAGATGACTTGAAGCCAAGTAACTTGATAATTTCCCTGTTAAAACTGTGATATTATTTTTCATCATTTCATTTGATGTTATCTCCTGAATAGTCCTGGGAATCCTTCCATCCAATGCTTTCTATTGTAATTATTCAAAGAGCAATCTAACTCATGATTGCTGGATTTCAATCATCAATATAGATTTGGGATTTTCATCATCTACAACTGTACAAGCTGTAGTGCTTTAGTGACTGATTTCTTCTCTGCGGAGAGAGAAGTACAGTTCTTTTGAGGTTTAAGAGCTGTTTATATTCTAGCAAGTAGTAACTTGATTCCTGTCATGACATTTCAGGAAAAGAAAGCTTAGTATCTCTAGCAACAGAAGCAGCAAGAAAAGCTCTCCAGATGGCAGAAATTGAACCCGATGATGTCGACATGGTATTATTCTGCTCATCTACACCAGAGGATATGTTTGGTAGTGCCCCTCAGGTATAAGGTGCATAGCTTATAGTTCTTATGCTTTCTACATTGCTAGTTGCACAACAAGAAATTAAATTTATGTACATGCTTGCATCAAGTAGTTGTGATTAATTTGATAATCTGGTTGCTGTTTGAATCCATAATTGTTGACTCTTTTCTGCCTGTACAATCTTTCATCCACTTGTAGATAAGATCATTTCTTTCCTTAATTTAGTTTGTACTACAATTTGCAAAAGTTCTTGATTGCAACTTGATTTTGTTAGATCTAAATCCACCATGTGTATTAACTAAATCCACGCTACAATTTGCGCTTCCTGCCACATTCCTTGAACTCATGTTGCAGGTGAAATTTTCATAAGAATGTGGATTTAGGGAAGCCCTTCACATTTTAAAATATGTTTATAAAGCTTCTTGAGGGATTGAGGTGGATAAATTTCCTTGAATTGATTAAAGTTCTTTCTTGAATTCGTGATTCATTTACCAGATTAACACGTACATTTTGGGAGTTATTGTCTTGTTGAATTTGATTTCTCTTGATTCTTAAGTAAAACCTAAAATTGAGTACCATAGTGAACTGTTGACAACTCAAGTTCAAGCACAAACTGAGCCAAATTGGTTTATACTAAGTTCATTGAACACGAAGCTTTGAAAGTTGAATTTGAGTTTTACTCTAGAAGTTGGGCGGAACTTTTTTGTTGGAGCAATGGGTCAGGCTTGATACTTTGTAATATCTCATGAAAAAGTGAATTTGTTATTGATTTACTAAAGCATCATTCCCTGGAGTTAGGTTACAGGCATGAACTGAACTTTGATGGAAATACATGGAAAATTAAGTTTTCCAAAGTGCATTCTTGCTTGCAGACTTCCTGGGGAGCATTATGAGGAATAACTTGCCTCCTAAATGATCCTTTTCCGTAGCTTACTTGTTCTGCACCACTTGATACACAGATAACATTGCGCTTTATGATTTGTTTAGCAAAGTGGAAACAAAAAAGGAACTTCAATTGGATGATAAGTGCCAAAAAAAAAAGAGGTTTTGGACAAAAGACTTTTGTTTGTGTCCCATTACATCCAAGTTGTGGTAGTGAAGAAGTTGAAATATTAACACTCAGAGCATTTGCTTTTGTAGTGGAAAATCAGAAATGCGATTTAACCTTGAATTCAACGTTGCAAGTGCAGATTATAATCACATTTCCTCCCAACTTTCCATCCTCTTATTTTTCTTCATCACTCCTCATGTTGTTAATCGTTGTTTATTATCATTCATTTATCCTGAGTTGGGCCTCAAAACTAGCCATCAGTTTTATAAATTTTGTGGTATTGTTTGAGCTTAAAATATGATTTGGAGTTTTAAATAGCATATAAACTCCGTCTTCAATAATTCTTTTATAAATTTCTTTACAATGCTTTTCTTTTCTACTTAATGTTTTCATTTCAATATCAGATTGAAAAAGCACTGGGCTGCAAAAGACATCCTTTGTCTTATGATATTACAGCAGCTTGTAGCGGATTTATGTTGGGTCTAGTTTCGGCTTCTTGTCATATTAGGGGTAATAAAGCCGTTTTGTTTTGTGCAACAAGCATTAATTAGAGTTTCAGGGGTTAGAAGATATTTTAACATGCGGTGGTAGCTACAGGAGGACCATTTCGAAATATATTAGTGATTGGTGCTGATGCTCTTTCTCGATTTGTTGACTGGACGGATAGAACGACATGTATTCTCTTTGGTGATGGAGCTGGAGCTGTACTATTGCAGGTAATGATCCTTGTTTCCGCATGATTCTTGGTTTTTACATCTGCAGAGGTGTCTCTTTGATATAGAACATATGTGCCTTATGTCATGATATTGATTATATTTCGGATGTTTGGTTTGAATAGTACTCGGGTATGTGGTAAGAATTCTTAATATCATCTTTCATCAAGCTGAAGATGTTCACAAAGGGTTAGTTCTTTTTATCAGTTAAGCTTAATGCTATTTGATGTCAAGACAAAGCGTTGACTGTGTACTGAATGTAGGGATGTTTATTAATCAAATGTTTACTCTGTGCTGCCTTATGCTTGTTATGTATATAAGTGATTGTAAATACTCAGTTAAAATTGGAAAAATATCAATATTTGGAACCTTTCTCTAAAAATACAAGGGTGAAATTTTACATCAAAATTGTTTTCAAGTTTTATTACGCTGAAGGCATCCAGGAATTATAACACCATCCCTTCTCCTTGGCTAATAATCCACAAGTGAATTGATGGTGGCTTAGAATACTCAATTGATGCTTGTTCATTTCTGTTCCAATCTTAATGACGTTGCAGGCTTGTGACAGTGAGGATGATGGTTTGTTCAGTTTTGACTTGCATACTAATGGTGATGGTCAGAGGTACCCTGCCTATATCAATTGGAAAAACATGTAGTCACTTCTGCTATAAATCTGATGGAGCATGCAACTTCCTTCTGTGCAGGCATTTAAATGCCGTCATAAAAGAGAATAAAGTAGATCATGCAGTGGGTTCTAAGGGTTCAGTTTTAGGCTTCCCTCCACAACGTGTGTCGTATTCCAACATTCATATGAAAGGTAAAGAGGTTTTTCTTTTTGCTGTGCGAAGTGTGCCTCGTTCCATAGAGTCTGCTCTGCAAAAGGCTGGTCTCAGTGGATCTAACATTGATTGGTTACTGCTTCACCAGGTTCGCATATCAAGTTAAAACACTCATCTTAAGCTCAATTGACTTTAGACCTTATGAGTTTATTATTTACAGCTATTGACTGGATGCAATTGCATTGTAATGCATGATGAAGCCTCATTTAAATTTAGAATGACTATGCAAGGCGTAGTGAATTTTGCTTTCATTATAGATGCAGAACGTGGTAGCACTATATGTCTCTTACAGCACATTGTTTGAGATTTCCCAATTTTGAAATGATCGCTAAAAGGAAAGTATACTTTGAAGGTGTATAGAACATTGCTAGGTTTACATCAAGGAGTATGCTAGTCATGTTACCACTTATGATGATGAAGCTGTAGAATGGACGAATTTTCTGCAGGCAAATCAGAGGATCATCGATGCAGTTGCAACACGTTTAGAAATCCCGCCGGAAAGGATCATAGCAAACCTGTCAAATTATGGCAACACAAGTGCCGCTTCCATTCCACTGGCATTGGATGAAGCTGTTCGAAGTGGAAAGGTGAAGTCTGGCCACATCATCGCAGCTGCTGGCTTTGGAGCTGGTGTAACATGGGGTTCGGCAATTCTTAGATGGGGGTGAAATAATCATGATTGTGTAGTGCATCTAACTGGAGTCTGGAGATAATGTGGCTGCAAAAAACCAAATTTTGTTTTTAGCTTTCCGGATTTCTGCTGTGCCTTTGTTCCTTAAAATTGAAGACTTTGATTTTTCCCCCCCTCCTTTCATGTGTAAGCATTACTGAGTCCCCTAGCCCTTTGTGCCATCTTCTTCTGTAAAGTGTACGCACATCAACATAGTTGCCCAAAATGTGTATTATAGAAGCAGAACCTCATAAGTATCAACTTATTACTTGTACGAGCTCATCTGAACCATCGAATGAGTGGGAAACAATAAATATAATAACTATATATAATAATCACTGGGGCATGACTCTACCAATATATCAAAAAATGTGTCTTTTTAGCCTAGAATTGATCCTTTGAAGTTCACCTTCTATTGCAATGTCAAAAGCATCCTTTTCCAACCTCAAACCCAATGAGCTTCCATGTTTTCTGTACACTATTCTTGGCATCACCTCTATAACTCTTTCCCTCAGCCTCCTAACTCTACGTCTCGGGATCGCCTTCAACACATCCAAAATCTTTATCCCTTTGTACACCACATCCTCCTTTGGTAACAACACAGCAAACTGCTGATACGTCTCCGATGGTAAGTGCCAATCATATTGTGCTTTTGCTGTCTGTTCTTCGAAGAAAACTGGTATACACCCGGCAATAATCGCATCAAAAGTGGACCTACGAGTTGGTGTGTCACCAGGAGGCTGCAAACAAAAGCTGGCTTGTAACATTGGCCTCATGTACCTTCCCGGGTCGTGCTCGCATATCCCCTTAGAACAATCAACAACGTTACACGCCTTGTTGTATCGATAACCGCCATTAGTCACCAAACCACTGTCATTGGTACTATTTTCGCACTCATTTCTAATGCTTCTCCTGATGTTCGGAGTCGCAGCCACACCATCAGCACCTGCAAAAAGCATCAACGTCGTTCTACGTGAAGTTTTTACTCTCCTAACCCAAGACTCGAACAGTGCTAAACTTGGAGGGTGAAATGAGGTCAAGTATGGCACTGCCTGTTCTTGCCAAGGCCAGGCTCTGGACTCCACAACCAAAGCATTGACATTATAGAATTCTGGCAATTCGAGAAAAGAAGTGCCCCATCTTGGAGGATAAGCATCGGGAGACTGCGAGAAGTCCCAAGCTGGACGTGCCATAACCAAGAAATGATCAACCCCTTCACGCTTATTCCATATCCAGCCTTCATTCTCACGAAGATATTGGTACAACTCCATTCCGTGTTCCTTGCTCCTTTTCACATCAGGACCGTACAAGTACCTTAATGAGTCGATCTCAGTATAGTATGGTAGATATATAGCGTTGGCGAGATTAGGATCTGAAGTGAGACATGGGTATTCGAGCATTCTTCTATGGAATATGAGCTCAAGTAACAGAGGGTCTGTACGGTACCATGACTTAGAGCGGTTATGAGTCTTTGGACCAAGGCCATGGTTTGAAAGATACGGGCAGAAACTGCCAATAAGAGGGTATTGAGAGCAGTTTGTGAGGAGATCAACGTTGAATCTTGATGGCAGTTGTCTAATGTGGATCCAACGGTCAGTACAATCTACTGATTCTGTGTCTGCTACAAGGCCTCTGATTGAAATGATGGAGTTGCAGAAGAAGAAGAAGAAGAAGAAGAAGAAGCAGAAGAAGAAGCAGAAGCAGAAAATGGTAAAAGATTGCAACTTGCGTGACATTGTGACACAGAAAGATGCAGAGAGACAAAAAAGAAATGTAACCTACGGTTTTAAGACAGGAAAGAAAGGGGAAAATAAGCTTTGGGTTGTGTCTACTTTGCATTAAATTTAAAACAGATGGTCAGATTTGACTGTTGTTGGGTTTTCCAACTGTGTATTAATATTGTTGGTACATTAACATTTGAAAATATCCTTGTATGCATTGGTCAGGTCCCTGAATATTACACTTGGCTTTTGCAGGTTATGACTGTTATGTCGTTTGTTATATTGTTAATTAACTGTAACAGAGTATTTTGACCACAATTGTCGGTGAAAGAGAATCGTGGTTAAAGCCGAGCACTAATTTCCATCTTCTTCGCCGCCGTTTTCTGCTCGATTGCGTAAGAAAGGTCTATTTGCGTTGTTTTAATTTTACTTTTGCCTTATTCTTTGTTCATGACAGATTGGTTAGTGACAAGGAATGATTTCTTGTGGGAACCCATTTTGATTCCTTTAGAAGCCCAATCCGTCAATATTTGTTCCACTTCTGATCCACTCCAATCTGACTATAAAATGTTTTAACTCTGTAAAAACCTGCTTAATTCCAAAGGTTTTCCCTAACTTCACCCCTCCCTTGAAAGTTTTTCTTCTTCTTCAACCATGTCAACTAGTCATTTCTCTCTTCTCTCCAAGAGGAAAAACCCTGCAACTCTTCCTTTCAAGCACTACTACAAGAACTGGTTTCACGCACTAAAAAACACTCTCCTTCCTATCCTCCACGAATCTTTATCAACTCCTTCCTCACCAACCCTCCTCTCCTCTCATGTCCTTCTCATCCTCCACCATTTTCTGTCCTACTACGACTCGCTCGACCTTTTCGCAACCACTGACATCAACAATCTTCCTTGTATTCTTTACCCTTCATGGAGAAACTCCATTGAAAGACCTTTCCTCTTTCTTGGTGATCTTCACCCTTATGTGTTCACCAATCTTGTTCGTTCGTTTCTTGATAAGGAGAACAGCGACGATGATCTTGGAACTAGTAGTTCCACAAATGTTGTGGTTGGCAGGTATTGGAAGGTGGTGATGGCATGGAAAGAACCCTCAGACGATTTGATCGTCAAGATTGAGCAGATAGAACGTGGTTTGAGGTTGATGGTGCCTGCTCTTATGGACAGGGTGAGAAATGCACAGGCAGGACTTGTTCGTAGACTCGCAGAGGATTGGTTGAACTTCAATGGAGACAAGGGAAGGATAAAGATTGACGAGGCTGTGAAGGTAGAGATGGAGGAGTTGGTGAGTGTTTTCGTGGATGTTAATCGATTAAGGAAGGATGTGATATCAGAGATAGTTGGTGCGTTGAATGTGTATCAAGGTGCTCTCTTTCTTGACGGTTTAGCTCAATTTCTTGTTGGGTTTAAGGACCTCCATTTGCTTCGTGAAATAGAAGGCTCCAAGACTCCGATCCTAGACTGACTTTGACATGGCTTGCTTTCTATTTATCTGATCAGAGTTTCTTGGCGTGGCTTTGTCTCTCTGGAATACCAGGATAAGTTGTTGTAACATGGCAGTTCCATTTTCTTGGTCGAATTCTAATGATCAGGTTAAATCTTTAGTGAGACTTCTTATTTGTTACTATCGGGTTGGTATAGTTTGTAAATAATCGGTGGAACGGCTCCGAGTTGATGATGTGTTATACCCAAATGAAGTTCATCTTTGTATGCGAGTCAGATCCTACGTAGTGAGTACTCCGATGCAACGTTTTTTTGTCCCGACTCCTGAGATGGTTAAAAGATTCAAATTTTGGCGGGTGCAAGTGTGACCATTTACGCTGACGATTAATAAATTTGTTTCTTTGGTAGTGAATCGAAATCTTCATTAGCTTGATTTGTAGACTAGTTTGGAAGTCTTGCGAATTGCATGATATGCATTTGTAATTGATAAGACAAGTAAATTGCCTGACAGTGTATTACATTTCTGAAGTTTGAGATAGCTTTTAACTAGAGCTTCCACATTGTCTTGGGAATGGATATTGAAGCTTAATACTTTTAGATAAATTTCTTTTGCTTTTTTTTTTTTTTTTTCATTTGAGCACAAGTTCTTGCAATCTGATTTTCATTACTAAGCTACATAGTAATCAATGTTCTGCTTTATTTGGTTGCATTTCGTCGCATGAGTCCTGTGAAGACTAAAGAGCAAGCGATATGTCATGCAAGTGATTCCGTCAAAGCTAAAACTATGACTTTCCTTTATTAATGCTTTCATGATTAATTCCAGCAGCTTGAAAACCTTTTTAGGTCCATATTTGTTGTACCTTCATATTTAATATTTTACCATTAGGCTTAGAGACTCCATGAGAAAGGAAAGTGCTGTTATGAATAAAAATAAAGAAGAGAGAAGAGTCCATAGGAAGCGAGAAGACAAAGAACTTTAGAGAGAGAGAGGGGAGAGATACATAACTAATGCATCTTCATTTCTGCCTAACGAAATAGTTACAAGTATTGTTACACTATCCACCCATGCCAGTACAGTTGTATAATGACTATATTATTTTTATACGTAACAATTCCTTCTCTTTTAGAAAACATTTTCCCTAAGGTTGAGGAGGTTTTCAGAGTTGATAAAAAAGAAACAACCATAAAATAAACTTCTTTTCATTGCCCCTTCTAGTAGCCTTTGCATCATTAGCCAAGCGTGCTCTAGCATAATCCAATGTATAAACAAAAAGAAGGGATGAAGAACCAACAAACCCACCTAATGCTAAATTCTTAGCAGCCCATTTTCAATAGTCAACCTTGCCTTCCTTGAAGTTATACATCCTCTTGAAGTAATCCTTGAATGCACATTTGAGGGCCTAGGTGGGAAAATATCGGATAACATTTGCAATACTACATCTGCAAAGAGCAATTACACCGTCACCCATGATGGTCCTAGAAAAGCAGTCCGACATACCTTTGTATGGTTCAGATAGCTGACTAGCTTTGATCATCGCATCTTGATTTTGAACCAAGAGTTTAACACGCTCAATTAGGGCATTAGTTGTCTGGAAAACAACAGGTGAGACTCATCTCATATAGGAATCCACCATAAAATTTCCATTACGTTTCTCATCTGCTTTCTTGCACCAAAATTGGCGAGAGAGATGAAATAAGCACTAAGTCATTTCCCTTACATGTAGGACTGAATGAGCTTTTAATTTCATTAGCATTTTGCTCAGTCATACAATTGGGTTGAGAAGACTGACCATGAATCTTCAATTCCAAAGTAACTAGCATAGTTGCTCCCAGTTCCACTCCCTATAGCTGCTTGAATTGTGTCATTATATTTTTAACCTGCAACAATTCATTCTCCATTTTTTCTATTTTGTTTAGAGCTTTTAGAAACATTTTCTTGTTCCTGCTTTGTAATTCAAGAAATATTTTCTCATTACTAATTTGTGCTTCCATCAAGATTTTTATGTTTTCTTTGATTCCACACAGAACCGACTACTTTGATACCATTTGTTATGAATAAAATTGAAGAACAGAAGACAAAAGAAGAGAGAATAGTCTAGAGGAAGAGAGAAGCAGTCCCAACCCTGGGCACCTTATGATGAAAATCACCTATACTCCACCAACCTTCACTCAAAATCGATAGAAAACAAGTAAAAATTGAAGATAGAAGGTGAGTGTGAGTTAGTGTCTGAAGAGCTTCGAAGACAGAGAGAAGTAAGAGATAATCTTGAAAGTTCTTACAGATAGAACATAAGTGACTTAGCTTACAGACACACCCACGTGATTCAATACAAGTCTAAAGCATAAGGTTAAAACTTAGTCGTTTAATACAAGTTAGAAGAAACACACCTAAACAGTGTCGTATTACAATATCACAAGCTCCAAGTATTACAAAACGCACAGCAGAGAAAGAACCTTTTTAAATAAGTCACGTGGAAGGCATATGGAGGTGGTCTGATACAAGCAAACTCATCTGAAAGCCAACCTTCTTCTTTCAACTATAAAAGAAGTAGAAGTATCAGACACAGAGCATATATAGAAACTTCATCATTCAATTTACATTGTATTAAATAATCAGACTGCAAGAACAAAGTGAGAAAAAGATAAGAGAGTGTTAGGGTACTAACTTGTGGGTACTAGAGGAGATTTGGAGGCTCTTTCAAGTATTTCAAAACACTCAATCTTTGTACTATTTTCTTATCTTCTCCATTACTAGTAGAAGCCACTGAAAGTGGGAACCTTGGATGAAAATAGTTTTAAACTATCGAACCAAGTAAATCTGGTCTTCTTTAATTTTCTGCATTTATATACCTGCAAAATTAACAAATCTTTGTCAAGTTCTTTTGTTTAAAAGACATCAGTAAAGCGGTAATATCCCAACAAAAGTGGTATTAGAGCATCAGAAACTTCCTGGGGCATTTCTTGGTCACTTCAAGCATCAAAGAATCATCAAGAATAGTCAGTAAGTAAAAGTCTTTTAAGTTCTTTATACTACAGTAACCATGGTAGGAAAAGAAATGGATGTTTTTACTGGAAAAGAAGACTTTACCATCTAGAAACTCCAGATGCAAGCTCTTCTTGAATCATATGGTTGTTATGGAGCTATAGAAGATCAGTATAATCTTGAAATAGATCCAGTAAAGAAACTCAAGATGCAAAGACTTGCACATTGCAAGTTAATGCTACATTTATCACCAACAGTGATAAGAAAGATGCATAATTGTAACACTGCATAGAAACTTTGGACTAAACTTGATGAACTGTATGCCAAGAAGTGTTTTCCTAACAAGATGACACTTCTTCACTGTTGGACCCCAAATTTTTCTTGAAAATTAGAATTTCTTAAATGAAATTAAATGAGGAATTTGTGGTGAATTATTCATATGAAAAAAAAGAAAATTCATGAATTTAAATGATATGCAAGATTCAGTTAGGTGAATCAAGTAAGTTGTGTTTAATGTTTTATTTGGGC
>JAOSBK010000205.1:36576607-36599502 GCA_027568895.1 Erythroxylum shatona | reverse complement strand
TCTTGATTTCGAAAACAAAAGAAAGCTTAGTAACAATTTAGTGGCTCATTACTCAATCATAAACGTGAAACCCACCTTATTTCCATGCTTATACTTGTTCATGAAGCATTCCCCCATGCTCCTCTTGCTTTTCTTAAACTCCTTCATCAAAATCACAAAACCCTAATCAATAGGAATTCGAAATTGAACAACTCATAACACATAATCATCAAATTGATCTTAGCAAACTTAATCCCATACATTTCTTAAGCTATCTAAACCAAAACCCCTTTCAAATTTCAACAAATCAAAATTTCTCTTACCTTAATCCTTCACCAAATGAAGGGTTTCTTAATTCATATGGAAGCTCTCTTGCTCCTCCACCTTTTTCCTTCATGAAGAAACATCAAAATCCTTCTTGAAAACTTAGAAAAATCAAAACCCTAACTCACTTCTTTCCTTTCTCTCCATCTCCACCGAACACTCACCTCTTCTCTCTTCTTTCTCCTTTCTTTTCTTCTTTTGTTTCTGTCAATATCGTGCATCACTGCTCCTTCTTATACTAAAGCCCACTCTTCTTATTTACCAACTTGCCATTAATGAATGAGAGAAGACCCTTATGCCCTTACGTATAAGCCTTATAACTTAAAACCTTAAGTGAACTTCCATCAATGCCCTTCCTTTTTGCCTTAAAAACTGACACCGTCACTCCTTATTTCGATCAGGTAAATGAAGCAATTTGACAAAACTTCCTTCTAGAAAAATGTTCCTCTACGTCTTATGTTTCTAACGACACCAAGAACGTTCAATTCGGTTCAGAAATGAAGAAGTTATGGCCAAAACACTTTCAGACCATTACAAAATCGAGACTAAACACTACACCTAACTTCACTCTAGAAATTGACCATCTTAAGGACTGAACTGAAATTTTATTCCTTCAGAAAACCTGTAGATCCATGTCTCTAGTTTTATTATCAACAAGAATCAACTCAATACGAGCTCTATAGCTACAGATATCTCTAAATTACTGAAGCATGTTCAGAAAATATCTAACTCATAACCTTTTAATCGATCTTTCTCAGTTCAATATCAAAACCCATAAATTTGGTATGAAAAGATAGAGGGATGTCTTAGGAATCCAACGCTTTAAAAATCAAATTAATCGGAGGTCGGACGAAAAAGTTATGGTCAAAAGAATGGAGAGAGGTCGTTCAGGAAAAATGACCGAGCCAAAATGGCCGAACGGAAATGGCCGAGCGGCAATGGTCGAGCAGGAATGGCCGAGCCGAAATGGCCGAACGGAAATGGCTGAGCAGGAATGGTCGAGCCGAAATAGCCGAACGGAAATGGCCGTGCGGGAATGGCCGTGCCGAAATGGCCAAACGGCAATGGCCGAGCGGGAGTGGCCGAGCCGAAATGGCTGAACGGAAATGGCCGAGCGGGAATGGCCGAGCCGAAATGGCCGAACCGAAATGGCCGTGCGGGAATGGCCGTGCCGAAATGGTCAAGCAAGAATGGCCGAGCGGGAATGGCCGAGCTGAAATAGCCGAACGGAAATGGCCGAGCGGCAATGGCCGAGCAGGAATGGCCTAGCCGAAATGGCCGAGCAGGAATGGCCGAGCGGCAATGGCCGACCTTCCAACTTCTAACATCCATAACTTTTGACTCAGAACTCCAAATTTTACAAACTTGGTATCGATGGAAAGATAAAAAGAAGCTCTACAACTTCCAAGAAGAACAAAAAACCAAATTCAGTCTCTAAAAGGGTCAAAAAGTGCACACAAAGTGACTGTTCGTCACCTTCATCCTAATCAGCATCAAAACTTCCAAAACTCATAACTTTCTACTCCCTTGTCCAAAAATGTCAAACTTTATATCAATGGAAAGATAATAACAAGCTCTACAATTTTTCATAAGATCACTTAAACTAATTTCACCCATAACAGTCCAAAATTAGCATCAGAACACAGATATCACAAACCTATACACTTAGAGACAATTACACACACCAAAACACAGTAAGACATAAAAGACCACCTGAAACGTAACAAGCTATAACTTTCAACCTACACATCGAAAAATATCATACTTAGTGGCAATAGAAAGCTAACAAGCAATTCCTCAACTTTTATGAAGACCAATTTCACAAAATCAGTCTACTTTAGCCTAGGAAAATCTCCAAAGTTTCTGGTCGTCAATATTAGAACCATAATCAGGACACTATTTACCCTGCACCCATATCTTACTTTCAAAGAAAAATTCAAAACCTTTCAAGCCACAAGTAGACAGAACTTCCTTCATATGAATTCTAGCCAAACTTCTCAAGTTTAATTTAAGCCAAAGCTCATCTCAATAGCACAATCATAACAAAAGTTATGACCAAAAACCTGAAACCTACACAAGGTGGATTTTCCAGATTTTCTACCTAACAGAGCTTCTTTCATTTCAACATCATTTCTACATCACTAAACATCCCATTTAGTCAAGAAATTAGCCACAACTTCATCAAGCCATTCACTTGAATAATTAGGCACAAATTGGCAGCACACTCACACACTTTTTCCTTCTTTAATTTACCACTCATCTAACCTCATACTAACATCAAAACCAATCCAAAACCATGTAATTCACACACTACACATATCTAACATCATTACAATCCATCATTCATCAATCATCAATTAAAAAAAACAAATTTCATATGTATATGTGGATGCATGAACATAGCAAAACAAGTTTGCACTCTCAAAACTCGTCCCAAATGACTATTCTACCCTTCCCATCGGTGATGGGATGTTACAGTTCCAATCTTTAGTATGGGAATACGATGTTACATTTCTCCCCTCCTTAATTAATTTATTCCTCAAAATTCTTTTCTAATTGATTAGGAAGGTCGGGGAATTGTTTCCTAAATTTCTCCTCCGTTTCCTATTTAACTTCACCACTTGAATAATTTCTTCCAATTGACTATAGTCAATGAAATCTATCATTCCCCTTCTCATTTCTTCAGATATCACGCTATCTTAAATGTTTCCTCAATATAATTCAAATTACTCACAATTTTTTTCACTTCGTTAGTTGTCAATACATCTTTGTCAAATCATATCATTATTTCTTAGCGTATTCACATATCACACATTATAATTCTGAGACATCTTTATTGATGATACAACTCATAAGTTATTGGTCCTGTGCTCTCAATAACTTCATGTGGACTAATACAATTTGAGCATAGTTTATCTTTTTTTTCCTAATCTGAGCACACTTTGGCAAGGTGATACTTTCAATTTGTGTAAGTAAGTTTTTTTATTAAGGTTAGGATTGATATTGGATTAGGACAATTTTGTGGTATTGGTTTTTGCTTGATTGAATACATATTTAGTCCTAATTTAGCTTGATCACCTAGATTAAGGCTTTAGATAATTGAATTTCATAACCAATGAGATTTAATTTGTCGAAAAATTAATCAAGCAATATACTTGAGACTAAAGTGTAGATCAACCATAGGATCTTGTATGAGGATACCTGGGATTAACGAACTTAATTTTAGTCTTCTTGTATTGAATTTCTTTTATCCCAAATTATCTATGAACCAAGTAGGTAACTTGGATTTAGAAGAGAAGGGAATTCCTATGAGCATTGGATTCGAGTTACTTAAGTGAAGTGAATCCTAAATCAATCCACCTTTATAAGTTTTAGTTTCCAATCCAATTGAAATCCGATACCTTAGAGAATTTATGTCATTTGATTAAGTCTAGTCATTTTTAATTCATACTTTGCATCTTTCATATTTCCTTGATTCAATTACTTTATTTAATTTTCAAATCAAACAATTCTTGATCGTTTGAGTAATTTTGCATTGTTTAATTTAATTTTCATGCGCATTGGAATCCCTTAGGTACGATATCCGGTTCTTACTGTTTTATCTTACTTATTGACAAGGTACGCTTGCCTCTAATTGGTCTAGATAAAATTTAATTTATATTATTTTATTTAGATTGTAACACAAGGCTATAGATGAAACAAAATATAGAGGAATGATCAGGTCACTATTATATCTTACAAGCTCAAGACCAGATGTTGTGCTTAGTGTGTGCCTTTACGCATGCTTTCAATAAGATCGAAAAGAAAGTCACCTTCAAATAGTCAAAAGGGTCTTTAGATATGTTCACAGAACTATGAATTTCAAATTATGTTATCCAAAAAACTAACTCATTTAACATAGCTAGCTATTGTGATGTAGCTTATGCAGATGATAAAGTCAATAAAAAAAGCAAAAGTGATCACTGCCAATTTCTTGGAGGATGTATAGTTTCTTGGTCTTACAAAAAATAAATTTGCACAACACTTTTAACAACTGAAGCGGAATACATAGTAGATGCTAGCTATTTTACTCAAATCTTATAGATGAAGCATCAACTCCAGGATTTATCTCTAAACTTTAATCATATTCCTATGTTATGTTAAAATACTAGTGCAATAAATATTTCTAAAAATCTTGTTCCTCATTTTAGGACTAAGCATATAGAAATCATCATTTTCTTAGAGATCATGTTTTAAATGGAACCATTGAACTTTAGCATGTTAATATTGAAAATCAAGTAGCTGCTATCTTTACTAAGCCATTGTCTAAAGATAGATTTTGCTTGCTAAGGAAAGAGCTTGGCATGTGCAGACTCTTTGATATTAACTATGTATAAAGATTCTATGCTACTTCTCTTTATAGACATTAGGAGGCTCCTTCTAATCATGACTGTGAGTATCACTATTTCTTGCTTGGTTTGTCTTTGCATACTTGTGATATTGTTTAATACCTTAGTTAATCTTTCCCTCTATTTTTTGATAATCATAAAGGGGGAGAATAGTTAATGATATACTTTACATCTTACTTTGCATCTGTGATATGAAGTTTAAATCTGGGATATACAAACGATAGGCTCCTTGCTTTAGAACTTAGGCTCCTTCTAATTATGACTTTGAGAAAGAACATATAAAGTTTAAAGGTATCTTTCAAAATCCTTTATTATTATTTGAATTTTGAAAATATATCTATTATTGTTTGTCATCATCAAAAAGGGAAAGATTGTTAACTCAAGGGTTATGTTAACAATTTTGATGATAACTTTATAATATTTCAAAATTCAAATTGAATTTATTTTTTTGTATAAATGAGACTTGCAAAGTACCTTAGAAGCATCAATATTCTTGAAAGTTATACTCATTGTGCGTTAGAAATTGAAATCATTCTATTAAGAGAGACTGTTAAATCCTTTATATATTTCTTTTTGAGAGCTTATAGAGTTGTGTTAAACACTACAAGTGTGGAAGGTTGAAGAAACTTGAAAAATATGTAATTGTGAGCTTAGAGAGGCTCGTGAAAATTTACCAATGTATAGCGAAATACTCAAGTTAAGTACTTGGGTACTGGATATAGGCTTCGTTTTAATTCGAATCAGTATAAATTGACTATATCACTCTCTTTCTCTTAACTTTTAAATTTTCACATCATAGTATTTTTGTTTTCTAACTTGCTAGAGGCTCCTTCTATTTTATATTGCAATAGGTTCCTTTCATTTTTGAAACAATTAATAGGCTCCTATCGATTAACAGATTCCTGTCATTTGAGCGTTAACAGGCTTCTATCAATTCATAGGTTTCTTTCTTTTTGAGCACTAGCAGGCTCCTATCAATTAACAGACTTCTTTCTTTTTTAGGGATAGTAGACTCCTTTCAATTAACATGATACTTTTTTATTTTCAATGTTAACAGGATCTTTTCAAAAGTTGATAGGACCCTTCTATTTATAAACTTATTTTGTTTAGAAGGATATTATCATTTTTAAAGTACCTTGCAAATTTGTTTTACACACAATTTACTCCCCTCTTGCACATGTTTGCTTTGACAGTAAAAAGTTGCAGTCTAAATCTATGTGCATTGACGCTACCATAAAGTAATTAGATGGTGTGATGATATTTTTTGTGAATTATAGAGATGAAGAGTTTGAGTCTAGTATGAATATTGTCAAAATTCTTACACATAAGATGAATGTAGAGCTTACATTTCCAACTAGATGTTGTATTTTTAGGAAAATTTTTTTGATGAAATTGATCACAATGGCGAAATACAATCAGCTGAGAATTCTTTCAGAGTTAATTACTTTCTAATTGTTGTAGATATGACAATTACTTCGTTTAAGAATATATTTGAACAATTAATGACATTTGAAAATTTAGGATTCGTATTTGATTCAAAGAAGTTGAGTTCGTTGGAAGATAACCAATTAAGATAATGTTGCACTAATTTTACAACAGCTTTTTCTCATGATAATGTATTGAATGTGGATTAGATTATCTTTTTTCTGAATTAAAAATATTACAAACGACTTTTCTAAATGAGTTAATGTCATCAGTTAAAATTTTAGAATTTGTTAAAGCTGCATATTGTTATTTAAATGCTTCAATTGCTTATCAAATTATATTGACTATACCTGTGACTGTAGCATCGACTAGATAAGTTTTTCAAAGTTAAAATTATTGAAAACCTAATTAAAGTCATCAATGTAATAAGAAAGGTTAAATGATTTAGCTATTTTATGTATCGAAAAAGATATGTTGGACAATATTGATCTTGATAATATTATTAATGATTTTGCATATACAAAAACACAGAGATATTTTTTCATAAATCATGATCATCTGTGATTGTTAGTGCAATTCTCTTAGTATTTTGCAATCCAATATTGTGGTTTGATTATTGATATTTCTATTTTGTTGTTACTATTAATGTTTTTAGTTATTTTATTATTACTGACATTTGTAAGATATTATTAGCTGATGTTATGATCATTTAATATTTTATTATGTGAACTTATAAATTGAATCACTTATGCATGGATATTATATTTTAATAAATAAAAATACATTTTTTAAGTTTACATATTTCTATATTGCTAATTTATTGGGATATTTCTTTCACTTTGCTCAGAACCTAAATGACCTTGAAGAGAAGGCAAAGAACTTTAGAGAGAGAGTAGAGATACATAAGTAATTCATTTTCATCTCTGCCTAATGAAATGGTTACAAGTATTGTTATATTATCCACTCATGCCAGTATAACTGCATAATGGCCATATTATTTTTATACGTAATAGTAGCCTAGAACCTTGTTTAGAGATGAAAAACAGAAAAAGTAGTCTTCAGACTGTTACAAATATGGGCTACCTGGCCCAACGGAGATTAAAAAGAGAAAAGGCATCCAGCGAGTTATGTCGGAGGGGGCTCCGGACTCGTTACTAGAGTTGGAGGACAAGCTCGGTCATGAGTTACTCCAGGTCCTGTGCGAGGAGGAGTTATTTTGGCACCAACAAGCCCACTGCGAGTGGCTTTCCAAGGGCGACAGAAACACCAAATATTACCACACGATCGCCCTCTCCAAACGTCGGAAGCTGCGTATCGAATCTCTCAAAGATGCGGATGGCCATAGTGTTACTGATCCGACCCAACTGCAAAACCTTGTCAATAGATATTTTATCCAGCTCTATAGTCAGGACACAGGGCCTATCGCACAGTTCCCTATCACTGGTAGGTTCCTGCCCCTTTCTGAGGCTCAGGTTCGGGAGCTAAGTCTCCTTATTCGGGCCACTGAGGTCTCTAGTGCCATTTTCGCGATGAACCCTAACAAAGCCCTGAGGATTGATGATTTTAATGCTCTATTCTTCCAGCGTCAATGGGGGACAGTGGGGCCCGCTGTAGTGGACTTCATCCAGAAAATTTTCCGACAGGAATGTTGGGACCGTGACCTCAATAGCACGCTTCTGGTACTCATCCTGAAGACCCCTTCCCTGACTCAAGTCTCCCAATTTCGGCCGATCGGCTTGTGCAATGTGTTGTAGAAGATCGTTTCTAAAGTCATCGTGCATTGCCTGAAGGTCCACATGCCCCATTTAACAGCAGAGACCCAGTGCAGTTTTATTCTGGGACGGCATATCACGGATAATATTATTATAGCCCAAGAGGTGATCCATTCGATGCGGAAGAAATCGGGCAAAACTAGTTACTTAGCCATCAAAGTGGATCTGGAGAAAGCTTATGATCGCCTTCGGTGGCAGTTTATCCAGGAGACCCTAGTGGCTATTGGCCTTCCGACTTGTTTCATTCAGGTCATTATGCAATGTGTCACGACTACTACTCTTCAAGTGGTTTGGCAAGGTACAGCTTCAGCACCTTTCCGACCTTCGAGGGGCATCAGGCAAGGGGATCCCCTCTCCCCTTACCTTTTCGTCCTCTGTATGGAGAGACTAGGTCACCTCATTTCAGCTGAGGTGGAAACGGGGGCTTAGAAACCGATTCGGATGGGTCATACGTGCCCTCCTCTATCCCACTTGTTCTTTGCAGATGACCTGGTCCTCTTCGTAGAAGCGGAGGAACGTCATATTCAGCTTATAGCTCGTACGTTGGACACTTTCTGTCGTGCGTCTGGGCAGCAAGTGAGCAAAGCCAAATCTCGTATTTTCTTCTCTCAGAATGTTGCTCGGGAAACTGCGTGACGCCTCAGCCAGGAGCTTCAGGTTACGTGCATGTCGAATCTAGGCAAGTATTTGGGGGTTCCTTTGCTCCACGAGCGGACGTCCAGGTGCACCTATCAGTATATACTGGATAATGCTCAACGAAAAATTTCAGGGTGGCGCGCTAGGTTACTGTCTCTTGCAGGTAGGGTTACTTTGACTAAGACCGTCCTGTCGACGCTGTTCATGTTCACCATGCACACGGTTCGTCTTCCGCGACTTTTGTGCGACGATATGGAAAAAATCATATGCAACTTTATATGAGGTTCCTCGCCTGCGCACCGTAAGATGCACCTGGTCAACTGAGAGTCGGTGTGTAAGCCTAAATCGGAGGGGGGACTGGGCATCAAATGCCTTCGGTCCATGAACGATGCGCTTCTGGCCAAATTAGGTTGGGGTCTGCTCACGAACCATACGACTCTTTGGGTTCAGGTCCTTAGGGCTAAATATCGGCTTAATCCCACCCATATTCCCCTCACGCTCCATCGGTTAGGAGCGTCGTCAGTTTGGCGAGGGATCTCGGCGAGTTGGCAATGGGTCCGGAACAGACTCACCTGGAGGTTGGGAAACCGGAGGCGGGTGTTATTATGGATGGATCAGTGGCTGGAGGGGTGGGGACCTCTTATTCACGTGGCTTCCTCCCTGATCCCGAAGCACCTTCGATTGGTTACAGTCGCGGACCTCCTTACAGAAGGCGGTGGTTGGCATTGGCCCGAGTTCCAACAGTATCTCCCGTCCTTGGTTTGCTTGGCGATCGCGCACTTAGACCCTATTGACGGGAGTAGGGGGAGGATAGGCTGATATGGGGACCTTCTCCCCATGGGGGGTTCACTGTGGCTTCTGCGTATGAGATTATCGAGGACCGAGCCGCCCACAACCGTCACAGCTTGTGGGACATCATCTGGAGATAAGGAGGCCCTCAGCGCATTCGATCGTTTCTTTGGCTTGTTGCTAAACGCCGACTTCTGACGAATCATCAGTGAGCCATAAGGCATATTGCCTCCAACAGTAGCTGCCATTTCTGTGGACAGGAGGAGACCATTGTGCACGTGGTCCGGGACTGTTCGCGGGCTCGTGCTCTCTGGAGTCATTTCCCTCAGGAGGTGGTGGATGGGACTTTTTTCCAGCAGGAGGTAGACATTTGGTTGCAGTGTAACCTCACTCAGCAGGCTCCGGTATGGCAGGAAGCGTGGGCCACAGTGTTTGGAGTCGCTTGCTGGTTCCTCTGGAAATGGAGAAACAACAGCATTTTCGACATGACTTTTGTTTGGCCAGAGGAAGGGCACAGAGTTATCATGGATTACGTGGGATAGATTGCCCGAGCCTGGATGATGGAGAAGTGTGTGTTTCCAGCTCAGGACTTACCAGTGGGTACTTGCGTCGGGTGGCAGAAGCCTGGGGCGGGTTGGGTGAAAGTTAACACCGATGGCGCTACGAACCCCACTTCCCACAGGGTTTACTCTAGGGGGCTGATCAGGGATTGCTATGGGGAGTGGCGAGGCGGCTTCCAACAGCACATTGATCAGGGTTCGCCGCTTACTGCGGAGTTATGTGGAGTCCTCTCGGGGCTCCATCTGGCCTGGGACTTGGGATTTCGACGTGTTATTCTCGAAGTCGACTCCCTTGAGGTTATTAATCTGCTCTCTGCTCCACTTGGGATACTGACTGAGCTTTCTGTTTTGGTGACAGGTATACACCAGCTGTTGCAGCGGGAGTGGACAGTTCAGTTGCAGCACGTGTTCCAGGAAGGAAACCAGTGCGCAGACAGCCTCACTCGACTCGCTGGGGTGTGCAGTCCGGGTCTTTATTTTCTCCACGAGCCCCTTTTTGGCATTCAGGAGATCCTCCGCAGCATTCAGGAGACCCTCCGCAGCGATGTGCAGGGCGCTATGTACCCACGAACATTAATTTAGTGTTGTGGTTCCCTTGTGTAATAAAAAAAAAACTTAAAAGCATCGTGTCCATGTCATCAAGTGAATCCATGGATGATCGCCTTGTCAGTCAACAGTGAAATGTTTCACAACTTAGAGAAAATCAAAAATTCCTTCTTTTTGCTGATTAGAACAACATTTGTGAAGACCACGAAAGTGCCGCTCATCCACCCTAGGGCTAGGGTCCTCTGCTTCCAACATATGCATGTCTTGAAATGAGTCGTTTGTTTTCTGGGATAAATAGGGTTGACAATGAAGTTGGATTTAAGTTGTTTATGGCTCCAATTTAATTTAAAATTTTTATTTAGTTTGAGATTCAAACAAATTCAGATCATATGATCTGGTTCTGAATTTGATATTATTTCGTCCGATCGAATCAAAACCGAAAATAACTTGAATGCTGAAGTTTTTTGCAAAAAACAATTCCTTTCCTGGTGTACAAACTACAGGCCATATCTATAAGCACAAGTTGGACCTAACTATTCATGCCAACATGTTAACAAATTCCACTGAACATTCGAAGGAAAGTGAAGAGTGAGTGAAACACACACCTACAGACACAAATTGTTATTAATATACAAAAATTAAATACTCAACGTGAATTACCTAATAATTAATTAGTTATCACTTAAATAAGATCGTTTTCATGTTGCTTGAATCCTGATGCTAAGGCAGATATTTTAATAAGAACATAATTATTAGTTTACTTTTAAAGAAAAAATTTATGAAATCATTAGTCAAATGGTTCTCATAATTCTTACAATTAATATTAACTAAATTACTAATAGTTTATATTATATAAAATCAATTCAGTCATTATAAATCATAATAATTATAAAGACCACTTAAATAATTATTATGTAGTTATGCCCCACTTATAATTAATAATTTGTTTTCATAATTATCATATACACTTCTAATTGCTTCATGATCACAAACATTTGCACTTACACGTAAGAAAAGTTGAAACTAATAAAAATAAATTATTTCATATATGTATTTTGTATTTTATAATAAGGAAGATATACCTATTTGTACAAAAAAAATATTCGACCAATTAAGAAGAAACTTAAATAAGAATCTAATTAGGAAAGAACCCAACTAATGCCTAAATATATTTATATCGAATGGAACATATATTATCATTATCATCTCATCTTAAACATAAGGTAGTAGAGAATTGAGCATTTTGAGTTTAAAAACAAAATCGCAACATCAAGGAGCAGAATGAGCTTTGGTAAATAGAATAGCAATCTAGTCCTAAGAGAAGATATAAACAAAATCAACCATATTATGATGAACATGGTAACGTAGAAAGTAGAAATTGATCTTAATGTCGTTTGTGCATTCAAGAGATACATTCTTATAAACAATCTGCATAACAATTTGATTATCACGATAAAGAGGAATAATACATGGAAACGAAATGCTCATTACATGGAAACGAAATGCTCATACTCTTTATGTAACCAACAAAGCCATAGAAGGTTAGAAGAGCTCGATATTTAACTTTGGTTCTAGATCAAGAAATAATGATTTGCTTCTTACTGGTCCATGAGATAAGAAAATCACTAAGTAAGAAGCATTAATCAATCGTAAACCAACAGTTTGTGATATCACCAACTCAATCAACATCTGAATAACCTCATAGTTGAAGAGAAGATGAATTAGAGTAATGAAGATCATGAAAATAGGTGTCTTTGATGTAGTAAAGAATTTAAAAAACAGTTGCATAATGAGAAGTGTATGGAGTTTTAATAAATTGATTATCGATGCAAACAACTTAAGCAAGTATGAATAACAATAATATAAATAAGATTGCCAATAAGCTAACAATAGTAACGATACAAAGTAATGTTAGGAAGAGGAGAGCCATCTAAAGCCAAATGAAGAGCACTTACTTCAATAAGAGTATTGACAATTATATTATCAATAGGACATGCACGAGAAATAAGATTAGTATTATAATTAGCCTAAGATTAATTATATCCCGTAGAATTATAACTTCAAAACGTAAGAAATAGGTCAGATGTTCATGGTCTCCCATCTTGAATTAGTATATGCAGCACGTGGGTCAAAAGGTAGCAACGTCAAGTAGCTTATGCGAGTGCGTGTAGACTGTGATGAAGGTTCAGCCATCGGTGTTAGAGTTGCCTAGCTCAGAGAAATCTTTCAGTATCTTCAAAAAAGAATTAAACAGCATATCTAGTGCATGGTAAAGATCATTGCAATTTTAAAAAAGAAGGATTAATTAGAATAAAATCAACCATAGAAAATATAAGAAACACCAAAGAATAATTAGAAAAAAAAAACCCTTTACCTATAAATTGAATCCACCTTGTAAAGGCCGATATATTTATACATAAATATTAAAGTAATAAAAAAATTAAATAAAGAAAAAACTAATTAGAAAGAATCTAATTAGTTCTTAAATATATTTATATTAATTACAATATAGACTATCATTATCCAAAAGAAAGAGACATTTTCAAGTGGAAGAGGTGGCATATAGTTAGTAAAGCTTCACTTATATCCACAACAAATACTTAAGCTAAGTACTTATAATTAAATATAGTGTATATTGATATCAACACTATGTTCTTGCCGTTTGCCCTTTCAATGATGCCAACCTAAACCCCCTTAATTGAAATTAGCCAAGTACATAACCGGACTGAATACAAAATTTTGCATACTTGAATTCCATACTTTGGTTTTGAAAGTCAAAAAAAAAAAAAAAAAAAAACCCTTCATACAATGGATGAATGCGAGCATAAAAATATATAATAACCATAATAAGTTGAAGAAATGAATAATAAATCTCAAAAATGATTTTACACATGTTGTGTTTAACAACCCTTCATTAAATGCATGGCATAGAGTTAATAAGATTATGCTTGGGCACTCATTTAGTTTCAGTGCAGATTTTGTTTGCCTAATTGTGGCCTAACTAGATTGTTAATTAATTGATCAAGTTTCAAAAGCATTTTTTGGTTCTCCTCCCATTTTGGATCAGCAGCAACAATAGCATGAGATCATATATCAATATCTTTTAATTAATGATAATCTGTTAATCATAAAGTTCCTTTTTTCTGGTGGTAATCAAGAGTACAATCTATTTGCAAGCAGCAGAAAAATTGCTGCGCAAACAGAAAGAACGAAAAGTACAACATTTCCAGTTTGATAATCAGAATACCTTTTCTGCTATTCCCCATTAATTCTAGTTATTAAAATACTTATGTCTGGCTGCTTCAGTATTATACAATGTATAGCTAATCCTTACTTATATAGCTAACTGGATACTTCCATGTGTACGTGCCATCTATACATGGATCTCTTTTCCAGTTTCTCCTGTGCCCTGATTTAGTAAAGAGCAACTAGCTATAAAACTTCCTAATTTGGATATGTCCACAGTGCCTGTTCCCCAACTAATTTCACAGAGTTCATAAAAAAAGTTCAAGCGCAAGAACCAAAACTTAGTGAAACATAACCAAAAAAACAAAAGGTTTGACGTGTTTCAGAAACCCTTCATCTCAAAAGATAGATATCTGAAGTTGACCCTTGACGCAGCAAACAACCAGTTCTTAGATTTCTGTCAAGATCGCTAACCATACAACTATATGATTCACTCAGGGCTCTTAAGTTAACTGAGAAACAGCCTTCACATCCCTTTTAATTAAATAAGTTATCCTTAAGTCAAATTGACCATGTTCTTGTTTGTATCTTTGAATTTTTTTTCCTTCTCCAGACCCACACATCTGCAACTTACAAATCAACAGATGGACCAAAATATCTACAATGTTTCAGATTGAAGAAAACATTTTTTTGGGTACAAAAACGTGTTTGCAGTACAAAATGCTTGAGAATTATTGTGTCCATTTCATTAATGCCATCCAAATTAAAAATAAAATTTACAAGGTAATATTGAAGTCAGTTACATTGCATACCAAAACCTATGATGCTGATTTCGAACCTCCAACCGACGAGTTTATATTTACAATTTTATCATGCAACGATTTGTCAATAATTGAGATCTAATTAGTTTTACCCATTAAAGAGAATCCCTCACGCTATTAAATATACATGATCTATACTACACTAGGAAACCTGATTCTGTCTACTATTGTCAGAATTCTCTATGCTTATCTTCCTCTTCTCCAATGATAAATCATAAACAAAAGATGCTAAGGCATGTTTCACGAGAGCATCAAATTATTTTGATGAAACATTTCCGTTTTAGCATATGACATAAACTACAGTACTTAGTGGCCGACAACTCCAAATTATTTATTCAAATTTTCCACTTGCAGCTAGGAACTAGCTGTCAACCTCCCTTACTGTCTGAGTTCAGTTCCGCTACAATTCAAGTTCGGTTTGTTTTGGCTTAGCAATAATGTACCGAGCTCGAGTAGTAAGTGGTGAACTGTCACCGAGTCTGAAACTCTTGGATGCTAGCTATTGTAGGGACTCTTTCCTTTATCTTTTGTGGATGAGCAAGCTTAATTGACATGGAAATTTAACTTGGACCTCTAGTAAACAAAAAGTGAAGAGAGTGTACCGGTGAAAGCAGGGCTGAAGTAGCGTAACCCGCGCACGTGTATTGGGGCACCTGCTAGCTAGGCCTCTCCTATGAAACGATCAACAGCTTAGGGTTTGCTTTACAAGACTTGCATGCAGAGACAAAGGCGTCATAATACATCAATCTTCTAATACTTTCGCCATTTCTTTCGAGGGCTTGAAGTTTCATAACAATTCTGGAACTGCAACCATAAAGAAGCCAGAAACTTAGCTAAGTCGATCTAAATGTAAAGCTGAAGCATTATAAAAAAAGTAAGCATTAAATAGTTTTGGTTTGGGGGTTGAATAAGTAGTATATTTACAGATCTAGAAAAGGAAGGGATTGAAAAGAAACTTCGGTTTGTTATAAAATGACTCGAGATCAAAAGAAATTACACGATGGATTTTTATCTATTAACCTTCCTGGATTTTGCGCCTGCAGAACCCTGTCGCTCCGTGTGCTTTAATGGTCCCAGGAAACGTTACCTTGGCCCAGTTGCACCCTCGTGTGTCCGATGTCGCTCCATGGATCCTACATACTGACTTACTCCGATTATTGTTCCCTTGCTCGTTTTCTGGTTTCGTACAATTATTATATTAGATAGTTCTAAAACGTTTGTACTGATCATCTTGTTTTTTGTTTTTACGTGATTATTTATTTTGGATCCACTACGTACATAATGTTGTCATTCCCTCAAGATATTTTTCCTGCGTGTATCTCAGCATTTCATTGAGGTCCTTTTATTTCCCAAAAATTACAAAGTTTACTATCTATCGATTATTATGACTTAAAAAAGAAACCAGTATTGAGAGGAAATAATTTTCCCTGGCATTACTATATGCTGAGAACCCAGCATAGACACACCACCATACAATTAATTGCTTACATAAAATAGGTCTCCTAATTATATACAATATCGCCTAAATATATACGTACAACATTACAAGATATATCTTATAATCCTCCTCAAGTTGAAATATAAAAATCACGAATGTGCAATTTGCGAAGAAGGTAAATAAATTGTTGGGTCCAAAGACCTTGTAGATATATTCGTAAGTTGATTGGAAGGATGAACATGAGCTTAGACTATATTACTTGCTTGGATTTGATCATGAGCATAATGACAATCCACCTCTATATGCTTAGTGTGCTTATAAAAAAATCGAACTAGTTACAACATGCAAAATTGTTTAACTATCACAGTACAATCTCATATGTTGCAAATGACAAACACCAAGTGACTTTAATAAAGCCTTAATTAAGGTCAATTCACAACAACTAGCAATCATAGAGCACTATTTAGCCTCAATGGAAGAACATGAAACAATAGTGAAAATTCGAAGGATATAATAGTTTCGCAAAATCTTCGATTTGATCATAGTCATTTCTAACACAATCAAAAACAAAAATTAAACGCACAAATGTAAAACAACACCGAAATTTGTTAACGCAATTCGACACATCTTATCTACATCTGTGGAGCCCTCACCTAACTTAATACTTTCACTATAAACAATAGTTTTATACAATGTTTTGTTAAGCCGACACCATTCAACCATTGTGACACTATTCCTTGTCCTTACAATCCATGAAAATATTCCATACCTACTAGTATGACCGCCTCGTACTAACTTCAATAGAGAATTTTCACAAACAATGTTTAATAATAACGAAACCAAAAAAAACTCAAGTGATTAAACAAAATTCAATATAAATGTAAACAATTGAGATCAGAAAAAACAACTTCCCTAGTTAATTATAGCTTCTTCAAAGAGAGATCGAAAAGTTGTTCACCAAGAAACATAAAAGTTTCTCTCCGAAACGTTGTAAACATCAAAGCTACAAATTTCACGACAACTGTTGGAATTTTTTGTACACAAACGTCACTATCGACAGCCACCAAAAACGTACTCAATCTACTCAACAAACATCACACTATCAACCAAGAATAGCAGCTGCAACTTCTGGAATTATCTTACACCATAACTCACAATCAGCAGCCACAAAACTAACACCCTATGAACAATAAGATAGCGACCAAAGATTCCTACACACATCAACAAAACCCAACAGCAAAAATTTACGCTTTCAACCTTCTCCACACCCACTATTATCATTGAAGATAGATAGAGAATACCCAACAAAAGTCACACAAAATCACACAAACATAAAGAGAAAAACCACCTACTAAATTGCTCTTAATAGATGTTTAAAATAGAATAATGTACAGCTGCCAAGTCACCTAAGAATAAAACACGCAACAGCAATATATTGATTAATGATCATCGTAAACTTGGCCAGCCGCATAGCCTCCCAATCAACAGCCACAACTTAAGAAAAACACTACTACAAGGATTTCACATAATCACCAAACATTCCAACCACACAAGTCATGTGATCAGCTGTAAGGATTTCACATAATCACCAAAAATCCTAACCACACAAATCACGTGAAAATCAACAAAGAGAGAATTATATCTTAGCATAATTAGCTATCAAATATCCTCAAGAATTAACCCTAAAATCTAGGTGCTAAAAATCATCGAAATCACCCTCGAAATCTCAACTGCCACGTCATACAAAAATAGCACCGTTCAGCCCATATCACACCTAAATCCTAGCCACAATCTAGTTATCATAATCAAGTTAAATTTTTAGAAGATAACCATTATCAAATCTCATCTTAAGTAGGATTTGAAACTTATCAAGCTTGTCTTGTAAGAGTCCCACTTAAAATCAATTAAGTTCAACTATCAAATAATGTCCAAAATTAAATAATTAAGATATTGTAATATATATCTTAACAAATAGGTTGCTTCTTTGTTTTTCAAGAGATCGAAGAGTAACCAAAGAAAATATAGCATCCAATGAGAAAACGTCGTGTAAGAGGACAACTCTCCCAATCAAAATTACAATACGCATTAAAATGCAATGATCTATCCCTACATAGAGGTGTACCTTGGCTGGGATGACCCTATAAATAATGAAGAACACAAGGGAAACCTCTCAATAGGAAATGTGGGAAGCTTGCATAAATTGAACCAAAATATGAATGATGTAAGAAAATTTTGGTCGAATGATAGTCGAGTAAATAAGGCAACTGATAAGTCAACTATATGTGGTAGGAACTGCGTACAAGAGCTAGTCATCAAAAGCTAAATGATGATCATGTTCAATAGGAAAATTAGTAGGTTTGGCTCTAAGAGGACTTGCTTCAGATAAAATATTAAGAGTATATTTTTATTAGGTTAGAAATAACCCATTAGGACCTCAAGCGATCTTTATTCCCAAAAAATATTTCAATAGGACCAAATCATTCACATGAAAGCAATGAATTAAATAAGCTTTAAATTTTGAAATAGAAGTAGGTTTATTGCCAACAATGATTAGATCATCGATATATATTTAAAAATGTAAAGAAATATCCTTTCGTTCATTAGTGAACAATGAATAATTAGCATAACATTGTTGGAAGCCAGAGATCTTAAAGTGCTAACCAATTTGACAAACTAATTTTGAAGAGCCTAACAAAGTCCATACAAAAACTTGCAAAGCGATAAACCTTGCCAAGAGTAGATGTGGAGAAACTAGGAAGAGTACGAATCAACCCCCTTAACTTGACTGTTGCCAAAAATTACTAATCGCTCAATAGTGCATCATGCTTGTATTTAATTTTATAAATTTATTTGCACCTGATGCCTTTTTTTATTGGGAGGAAGATCCTAAGTGATCCAAGTTCTATTTTTTTCAAGAGCGACAATTTCCTTTGCCTTAGCATCACGCTATTTAGGGTCTTTGATGACGTTAAAGAAGTGGCAAGACTTGGTGTCAAAAGTAAGAGCTATGAGAAAACGTGTATGATTTATAGTAAAATTATTATATAAGTCACATAACTTACTATAGTATAAGGCGTACCTAAGGACAATGATGGAACAGTGACGAAGTAGAGGGAGCTATATAGCATACTGTGAGGCATACATAATCCTTCAAACTAATGTTAGAATGGCATGGCCTTTCACTGCATTGTAAAACAAATTTAGTAATAGGTGTGGAAGTCACAACATTAACATAATAAGTCCTTTTGTCATTAAAAAAGCATTTGAATTTTAGAGTTGTTGAGAGTCAACACTCCTCTTGTCATTTCGGGTATCAATAACCTATAGAGAAATGACAGGAACATCTTTAGGCACATCACTAGTAAAAAGTGGCAAAGAAAGATGTGCAAAGGAATCTTTATAAGCTGCAGGGGTGGTGGGTTATTAGATGATGGAAGGGGCATGGTTATAAGTTCACAGTAAGGGAATTTGTCCTAAAAATATACAACATCACGAAAGATAAAAAAAATCACGTGTATTTAGATCAAACACACACCATCCTTTTTTTAATGTTAATAGCCCACAAAAATATATTTTTTGTTTCTAGGATAAATTTTATTTTTGTATTAAGGAATGTGGCGAGCAAACACAAACATCTAAAGGTACAAAAGTGAGTGTATAAAAGAGGTTTCCCATGAAAAAATTCATACGGGGTCTTTCCATTTAATAAAGGAGTAGGAGTGTAATTAATAAAATAGGCAAAAATTAACATACACTCTCCCTAAAAATTAAGAGGTAAATTAGCTTAAAAGTGAAGAGCGTGACCCATATTAAATACATGGTTATATTTTTACTCCACCCCACCTGTTTTACTAGGTGGTCCTATAAAATATATTATGAATTTAATTTCATTCTCTGCAATCAACCATAAACAACTCAAAAATCAAGTTCTTGAGCCAAACCACCTGTAAAGTAACTCTATAGCATGTCACAAACTCTGCATGCATAGTCGAGGAAGTCACCATTATCTACTTGACACTCTTCCATGATACTGCATCACTGCTAACATAAAAATGTATCCTGATGTAGACTTCTTATCATATAGGCACCAATTAAAATCTAAATCTGTATAGCCTATAAGGTCCAGACTATTAACTTTTCCAAATGTCAGCATATGATCTTTAGTTCCCTTCAGATATTTTAACACTCGTTTGACTGTATTCTAGTGATCTATAACTGGGTTAGCCAGATACCTACCCAACACTCTAACAACAACTGCAATGTCTGGTCTAATGCACACCTGAGTGTACCTTAAACTACCAACGACATTAAAATATGGGACATTCTTCATAGTCTCTCTCTATATCATTTGTTGGGCATTGTGCCAAAGAAAATCTCTCACTATGGGAGATAGGTGATACAATAGGTTTATGATCAACCATATTAAACTTTTGCAACACTCGCTCAATATATGCACCTAACAAGTATTGAGACCTATCTTAGCAAATCTAAATACCTAGCATAAAAGATGTCTCACTAAAGTCCTTCATGTCAAAATGCTTGGCTAAAAGCTGCTTTACCTCATGCAGCATAGTGAAGTCATTTGTTGCTAGAAAGATATCATCCATATATAAGAGTAGAAAGATAACCTTGCTCCCCTTAACCTTGTAAGATAAGCATCTTTCAACTTTATTTTTCACAAAGCCAAATGAGAAAACAATCTCATTAAACTTAAGATACTACTACCTAGAGGCTTATTTCAAATCATATATCGATTTTCTCAAGTTATAAATCATGTTAGCTTTGTCTTAATCTTAAAATCCTTCAAGTTGATCCATATGGATCTCTTCACAAAGGTCTCCATTCAGGAAAACGTTTTTACTATCTATCGAACTTAACTGCATATCATAATGAGTCACTATTGCCATAATCATTCTAAATGCATCCTTAAAGGATACAGAAGAAAAGGTAACATTAAAATCAAACTCTTTGAATAAACCCTCTAGCAACCAACCGAGCTTTGAGCAGCTAAACATTGTCTTGAAAGTCCTTTTTGGTATTAAAAATCCATTTACCACTAATAGGTTTACAGTTCTGAGGTAATTCAACAAGCTTTCATACCTTATTGTGCTTTATGGATTGCATCTCATCCCTTATTACGTCCTATCACAAATTTACAAGAGGTCCAAAAATAATTTCTTTTAAAGTAAATGGATCTACTCTATGTCCAATATCATAGTCTTGTTCGCCTAAATAGACTATGTAATTGGAAGAGATAACAGGTCTTCTCACTATAGTGGATCTTCTTAACTGAACTGGTTCACTATGCTTTTGTACCTAAGGAACCTCAATTTGTACAGGTATGGGTTCTTATCCCTACACTGGTATGGTAGTGTGACCTTGATCCACCAGTTCTGACTGTATGAGTGACAAACATAAATTAATTGTAGTATAAACCCTTCTATCATCTAAAGGGTGAGAAGGACCACTCTTATCATAGACATCATACTCTAGAAACTTTGTTATTTGTGCTTATTCTATTCTAGATCCTCCATATCTACAGTAAAATTTATAAAGAGGTCGAGATATCTAACAAAATGAAAACAAATAGAACGAGAATGCAACTTATCTTCATGAAGATTATACAAATGTACCTCAATAGGGTAACCTTATACACGAATGAGGGTGAGGCCCAGCTTCCACCCCTTCCAAATTTCAAAAGGCATATTTGAAACTGACATGATTGGGAAAAGTATATATAAGACAATCTTTATAGCATCGCCATAAAGGTAATCAGGTAAATTATTCATGCTTTGCATTAATCTCATCATATCCTTTAAGGTGTGATTACACTTTTTAGCCACACCATTTTGCTCAGGACTACCTGATATAGTTAACTGAGCTACTATTCCACATGATTCTATATATTTGACAAATAAACCTTTTGCTTGTCCTAAAATACCACGTTTGCCATAATATTCACCTCTACGGTCAGATCTGACAATCTTTATGGACCTTCCTAATTAGTTCTCAACTTTAGCCTTACAGATCTTAAATTTCTAAAGAACTTTATACTTCTCTTTAAGCAAGAACACATATCCATGATAGAAACAGTCATTAACAAATGTTAAAAAATGTTTTCAATTTACAATATAACTTTATAAGGTCTATATATGTCCCTTTTTTCTTTATTTTGGTGAATTTACCCCTATAATAGTCAACATATATTCCAAATCATCAAAACCGAAAGTTAGGAGAATCTGATCCTTAACCAATATGTCAACTCTATCTCTACGACCAGATCTGACAATCATTATGAACCTTCCTAATTGGTTCTCAACTTTAGCCTTACAGATCTTAAATTTCTAAAGAACTTCAAACTTTTCTTTAAGCAATAACACATATCCATGATAGGAATAGTCATTAATAAATGTCAGAAAATGTCTTAAATTATACAATATAACTTTATAAGGTCTGCACATGTCCGTATGTATGAGGTTTAATAAGTCAGACCCTTTTTCCTTATTTTGGTCAATTTACCCCTACAGTAGTCAACACATATTCCAAATCATCAAAATCTAAAGTTAGGAGAATCTGATCCTTAACCAACAATATAAGAAAACAAGCATTCTGTGACATTTTTAAAATATCACAGAATGTCCAAAAAATGTAATGTCACGGAATGTGGTGTAGGTAAAAGCTTTTTGCGACGTTTTATGTAAAACATCACAGAAAACACTGACATTCTGTGACATTTATAAAAACGTCACTAAAAGTTTGCACATTCCGAGACGTTTTTAAAAAATATCACGAATTATCTAACATTTTCTGACGTTTTTATAACGTCACAGAATGTGAAGAAATCTGCGACGTTTTTTTGGAAACGTCGCAGAATGTTTTTTTGAAACGTTTTTATTATTATTTGTATTATTTTCTATTTTTTGAAAATCATATTAATTTAATAATTTTTAATTATAATAATTATTTTTAAAATACAATTTTTTAAATCTTATTTGTTTAATAACTATTCAATATTATTTATGAATTTTATT